>JAJOZX010000114.1:1402500-1452500 GCA_023014485.1 Bathynomus jamesi
TTTAATAAAATATATTTCATTTTGCCTAAATGTACTTTTTTCATAAAATATATTTCTTGATTGGGCTATTTTTTCACTACTCTGCGACTTAATTAGTTGGTTGGGTTTTGTTCTGGCTATTTTTTTTTTTAATTGGATTCAGTTTAGTGGTGTTTGTGATAGAATTATGACATGCCATTAGTGTGATTTTGACTTTGAGAACTTGAGTTGTCATGTCCCCTAGATGAAGACAAAGGATTGAATGTTTTTATCAATTACAGCATTATATTCTCATCCTTAACTTGCCCAAAATGTGACAGTGAGTGCCTAATATGAAAAGATCAGAAGATATTTAGGTGAAATAACCAATATTAACCAGTTAAGTTAATTCAATACCCAGTTAAGTCAACTGTACACCCTTGATGATTGATTAGGTTATCGCAATATTTTTGTTAGTTTAAATGAAAATGATGAGAGCAAACTTTTCTGGTTAATTTTGAGGTGTTTTGTACAAAACTGCCATCTGTTTCCTATGCAAATGTGTAGTTTTCGAGATGACAATATCTCAAACCGCATTTGCACAGGAAACGGATGGCAGATTCATGCAAAACACCTCAAAATTGACCAGAAAAGTTTGTTCTCATCATAAAAACAGACTGGATGTAAAAATGAATAATTACCTAATATAGTTACACTATTTACAATCTACAAACTATCTCTTTCATTCATGAGTGTTCAAATTTTTCTTAAAATTAACTACCTAATGGGCTACTGTTTACCATATATGGCAAGTCATTCCAAAAATCTACTAGGCCTACTCTATGACTGAAAAAGTCTGTTTTCTAATTTTTTTATTGTGCCTATGAGTTAGCCTCTAGTGGGAAAAAGTTACATACAGTATATCTAAATTGGGATCAAGTAAAGATAAGCATCCCCAGCCTTCTTTAATTAGCCTTATAAGGCTAACTAACAAAAATATCACGACCTAACCTAACCAATCGTTAAGTCAACTGTACGCTCTTGATGATTGGTTAGGTTAGGTCGTGATATTTTCGTTAGTTAGCATTATAAGGCTAATTAAAGAAGGCTGGGGGTGCTTATCTTTACTTGATCCTCTAAATTGTTCAAACCTGAAAACATTTTGAACATTTGTATTGTATCTCCCTTCATACAGTGTGTTTCAAAACTAAACATACCTAGTTCCTTTAATCTTTTCCTGTATTCCAATCTTAAGTTAAGGATAAGCTTGGTTGCCTTACGTTGCACACACCTTCAAGCATATCAATATCATGCCTAATGTGAGGGGACCAAGCTTGAATGCAGTATTCTAAGTGAGGCCTAACATAAGAATTATATAATTTACAGATCACTTCCTTACTCTTATAATGCTTGGTCATCTTCCTTTCAGGATTTTGGTGAAACTTTTGCTATTATGCTAGACATATCAGAAGCTTTTGATAGAGTTTGGCACAAATTTTTAATTTCCAAACTGCTGTCCTTCAATTTCTATCCTTCTATCTGTGCTGTCATCTCTAATTTCCTTTCTGGCTATCTATAGTTGCAGTTGTAGATGGCCACTGTTCTTCTCCAAAAGCTATTAACAGTGGTGCTCCACATGGTTCTGACCTGTCACCCACTCTTTTCCTTTTATTTATCAATGATCTTTTAAGTTGCACTTCCTGTCTTATTCACTCCTATGCCAATGATTCCACTCTTCACTTCTCCACCCACTCCCCAAGGCATCCCTTTCAACAGTCACTCCATGCTTTGCATAGGACAGCTATGGTACACCTGACCTGATCTTTCCGCCATCTCTGATTGGGCTAGAGAAAATCTCGTGGCTTTCAGTATCTCAAAAACTAGTTCCTCCATCTGTCCACTCATCACAATCTTCCACACGATTATCCCCATACCTTCAACAATACACAACTTGATCCTTCCTCTTCTCTTACTTAACATTCTTGGCATTTCCTTTCCTCATGATCTTTCCTGGAAAGATCACATATACTCTCTTTCCAAAACAGCTTCTCATAGGTTAGGTTAACTTAACCTAACCTCAAAAAAAATAACTCCAAAATTTTTTCTATCTGATCCAGTAATATTTCTGACCTGAAAATGTTTTTGCAAATACCGTAATAAAAAGTTTCATTTAAAAAAAAATCAGATATTTTGGAATCCAGGATATTGGTTATTTACCTCGGACAAAATCTGAGCAAAGTGGAACTCTATACTTTATATATATATATATACTGCTTTAATGAGAGGGATACACAGCCATATGGTGTACCCTCCCTTAAAATTTCAGGCATGTCATATAGCTAAGAGTAGAACCCTGGCCATACACAGGTATACAGAGTATGGCCAAATAGGGTATCTTTACCTTAGGTCACAAAAATATCTCAAAAATGGCCATTTTCATTCACTCCAGTGATTTTAAACCCCACTTCCCATTATCAAATCATCATAAAACATACAGCATTTGATTTAGTGTAATCATTTTAGTTACACAAATGACTCAGAAGTGTAAGATATCTTGACCTCATGTCATGAAAAGGTCACCAAAATGACCATTTTGGTGACCCCCTCACCCTTCCCTCACTGACCAGTGGTCAGACCAGCATATGAGCAAGAAAAAGTTGCCATTACAGCACTAATATATATATATATATATATATATATGTGCCCTAGAAATAAAATATTACACAACTGGATAAAAATCTAGACTGGATTTAGCTTTCCACATAGATTTAGATTTAAAAGAATTCATCCCTTCATGAAGTAGGCTACCCTTGTTAGCTATATAAAAATATGAGAACATTATTCCAAGGCTTAATTTCCATGTTGTATTAGGCCTACTTTGTTTTATGTGAAAATTTCCAATTTTCATATTTTTATATTTCAAATTTGTTTAAATGCTTTTCCTTAGCTCACTCCACAATATACAGTATGGTACCAAAATTTGGGTAATTATTCGTTTTTTGACCCAGTCTCTTTTTATAATGAGAGCAAACTTTTCTGGTCAATTTTGAGCTGTTCTGCACAAATCTGTCATCCGTTTCCTGTGCAAATGCGTAGTTTTCGAGATATCGTCATCTTGAAAACTACGCATTTGCACAGGAAACGGATGGCAGTTTCGTACAAAACCTCAAAATTAACCAGAAAAGTTTGCACTCGTCATTTTCGTTTAAACTAACGAATTTAAACGAAAATATCATGACAACCTAACCAATCATCAAGGGCGTACAGTTGACCTAACTGGTGTCACGTACTGAACTGTCCGCAAAACATTAGGACCGATCAATTTGTGATGCGTGATCTTTACGGGGGCTCTGCCCCCATACCCCCGAGACCTAAATTATACAAATGATAATGTAATAACATGTGCCAACCTTGCATGGGTAGTCCGCTAAATTTTGCCTGCCCTTAAACTGAAACAACACACGTTTATTTTTAGGATTTTTTTACGGCACCTAAAGACCTTCTGGTCTTTTCTTAAAATACAAGCACTATTGCATTTAGGGCAGGTCACGGATGTCTTAATTATTCTGTGATTGAAAAAAAGGTCTAAACTCTTGTCTTCATTGAGGGCAATATGGCGGATCACGTCTTCAAAATCAAATATGCATAACTGACACATCATACTTCGTCACAAAAAAAAAAAACTGAACAGAGTTCAACAGATGAAAAATTCCTAAAAATTATTTATTTGTAAAACAGGACAAATTGAATTACGCAGAAGTAGCCAGAATCACCAAATAGTCAATATATATATATATTGAAAAAACACCAAAAATAGGAAATATATTTTAATAAAAAAACACATTTTATACAAATTTGTACAAGATAATATATATATTTTCTTATTCAGTTTTGATTGGTTATTCAATATATATTGCTGTTATAGCTGGGTGTGACTGGGTCAAAAAATGAATAATAACCAAAATTTGTTACTCATATAGGCTACCATAGCTAAAATGATGTTAAATAGTTTTACTATTCGGTAAAATTATAAAATAATTTTATTTTATTTCCATAAATTGAATACCAATATTTAAAGAAATTGTTTTTCCTTATGATGAAGGTATTTTCCTTCTTCAACAATGTAAATAAAAAAAATTTTCATTAAAATTTCAAGGCCCTCTGGTAGCCAATTTGAATAAAAAAAAAAAGATATGCAATTTGGGTTTCTAAAATTATAAACTACAATTTAATATAGAATTATTATTAATATAAAGAAGGAGATTACGATAGTTTATAATATTTAGAGATTAGCTAGTTTGAGAAAATGTCAATTTATGGGCAACTTAACGTATTAAGCTTTGCTGATTTTATGAATGTAAAGTATTTTTATACAACTACACTTTGAAATGAGTAGCATATAAATGATCATGAATAGTGTTTTTTGTGTGTTTAATTTTCTATAAATATAGATTTTGTTTTGTAATGAAAATTTTAAAATTTCAAGGAATTGGTATGACAATCTGCTAAATTTGGTCAATGCCAATGCTGAAGCCCCAAAAGTGGCTGATAATACCAATGCCAATTAATAGGCACACCACTAATTCAAATGCCAAACATTCTTTCTGGCTACTAAAAATGTACGAGAGACTATACATTGTAAATACCGTAACTAACTGGGAGGTCTGTCTGGATAACCTCAATATGCCCAAGTAGCTTCATGTAAGTTTGGAATTTTCCAAATAATAATTAATATTAGATTATTAAAATTTATGAAGCCAATTGATTTTTTTAAAATATAGGCAAAGAATCAGCATTGGTAATTTGGTATCAACAATGGCAGTTTTTCATGGAATTGGCATCAGCTAAATTTTGGAACTGGTACATCACTACTTTGAATGTATCCTCTTATTCTTATAGACCTAATCTAATTATTAAAAATAAGTTTGTGTAATAGCTTATTCTTTCCCCGTTAGGCTGATTTGGGTTTTATTCAATATTCATGAGCCATCACTGAATACAGCCTAGTTATATGTTGCCATCAGGCCTACTTCTCACGTGTTAACTGGGTGGACAGTTGCCCATGTACAGAAAGATTTCACCCACCTACTAAAATAAAATAAGGGCATATAAGGTGACCAGACATACTGATTTGGTCAGTACAGTACTGACTTTCAGACAGAAAACAATGTACTGGCTAATTTTTTGGTTTGTACTGATTTTCTACTGTCACACTAATAATTTTGTTTTTTTAGAGTTATTGGTAATAATTGCACACAAACATTTATAGAAAATGAAAGCTTTGTTTTAATGCCAATAGGTGGCAGTTGCTCACGTTGTTTTTGTTTAGATAAAGTTTAAAGTGGGTGATACTGTGATTGAGAGCCTGAGAGTGAGAGGTAGGTTTTGCTTGTCTTCAATTTTTATTACTTAAGTGTTAATATGATTCTTTATCTATGCATCAACATATAGGGCCTACATTGGATTTGATTTGTGTTATTTGTGATGAAATACAAATATAAAAGAAAACTTTTTTAACCCATGCACTAAAATTGTCTTTGAAGTAGGCCTGATTGCCATACTGGTACATATTAAGGCCCAGGAGAGGAATCACAAACCCTGATGCTACTTTTGACACTGGGCCCCTTTATCCCTAATTATCTCCTCCTCTGTCTTCAGTTTGGGCTCTGGGCTGCATTAAAGGTTAGGTACAACATTGTATTAATTACTTTGTTCAGTGATTTACATTAACTGACACACTTCTTTTTTTTTAAGTTATGATGAACAAAATGCATATTTATATGGTCTCATTCGGAGGTATGATATACAACGGAAAAGAAAACCTGTTTCTGAAAGAAGAACATGTTCTTACAAATATTATGTCAGAGTGAAAGGACGAGAAATTCAGGTAAGTGAATTATAATAATAAATGAATGAGAGAGAGAGAATAAATAACAACAAAAAAATTACAACTTTTTTCTGTTCCTCAAGTAAAATAGGGTGATTCTGGTAGACTTTTGCACACAGATTATGAATATGGATGCAAAATGTTTCCATTGCCCACAGTTTTTGAACAAATTGAATTGAATTTTGTTTCAAAAACAGGAATATGTAGGTATAATTGGCAGCATTAGAACTACACTTTTTGGGAGGTACTGTGGCACTAAAAATAGCTAAAATAGTAGTTAGATGAATTGCACTTAATGGGAAGACCAGTGGTTTGCTAGCAAAAATGGAGGGTAGCTACAACTAGAAACACTGGAACAGGAGTGGTCATGCAGGATAATATATATGATGCAACCCCACAAGGAAAAAAAAAAAATTATTTGAATCATTCATTCATTTCATGCGCTTAATTGTGAAATTCATCCCATATATATATATATATATATATATATATTATATTCCGAAAAAAACACTGGAAAATAGGAAAGGCAGAATGTGTAGTGTTCCCAAATTAAAGGCCCGACAAGGGACCTCCTCAACTCTGAAGGAAAATAGCTTGGTTGTCAGGGGGCCAAGACTTTTCAACCAGCTTCCAAAGGACCTCAGAAACGTAATGGGGGTCAAAGTTGAAGTCTTCAAGAGAAGACTGGATGCCTGGTTCAGGATGGTACCAGATGAGCTGGGCATGCCTGGCTATGTATGATAGAGAGCACAAGAAAGCAACTCACTCCTCCACCAAGCCAGACCTAGAGGCGGGGCCACCAGCTTGACCTCTGTGTGAAGAGAGACCAACGCACAAAACAACATGAGGTTCATAAGGTTATATATTCGGGTGGCTGTATAAACATAATCTTCAAAAAGTTAAGTTTGGAACCCATAATATTATTCTTATTCCCTAAAAAAAAAACAGAATACTAATTTGTATACAAATCGGAAATGTTTTAGAGGTGCTGCAATAGTTCAGAAGATTTTAGCTTAGTCTTTTTTGAGTTTGGCTCCAGGTCCCCCTCACCCATAAGGGTGAGTATTATCCTCTCAATGGAGGGGGTTTCATTGGTGCTAACAACTCATTGTCACCTGGTTGAACTTTGGAGACCTTCAACTAATGTTTTCTTTCTTGCATCTGGTAATGTTTTACAATGTTCCTTAATGACCCGAAGCAAAAACTGGTTCTGTTCCTCATTTCTTGTTACAGAGGCATTAAAGTCTTGGAAGTGTTTTGATAATCTGGAATCTGTTCCCATTGAGCTGGATCTACAGAAGTTAGAAAGTCCTCTTCCAACCCTAAAATTGAGAACAGCTGTTGAGAGTTTGCTGTGACAAATGATGACAGATCTTTTCCTTCAGCAATCGTTGGACAAATTCTATTTGGAGGGCATTTATCTCCATTTTTTTAGAGCTGCAACCATCAATCTCCATTTCTAAAGGTACATGATCATCAAAGAAAGAGAGACCAATCAGACATTCACCTAAATACCACAAATGATTACCGAATGCCTTGCAGGCTGGGGCATTAGGGCATATCATACTCTGGGTTCAGGGTTGAAATTTTGGAAAAACAAAGTGGCTAATATGTATTCCTATGTAAAAAATAATTCTAAGATGGGTTTATTATTTGCAACTTTTCAGAAAAATCTCATTTTCATGGTCAAAATCGCGATTTTCTGATTTGAAGGCTGCCTAATGCAACCTCAGGGCACCCAAACCCAAGCGCGCAGCTGTTCTGCATATGATTGTCTAAAACAGGGGTGGGGAACCTTTTTATGTGTGAAGGCCACATTGAAATTTGCTGCCCTCAATGCTGCAGTCAATAAGTGTGACTATTTTTTATAGTAATTTTAAACATTTTGTTAATATTATTTAAATTAATAGCTAGCAGGGAGTATACATGCATTTTAAGACGAATAATTTATTCACTTACCTTTTTAATAATTTAATGACTTCTTTGAGATTGCTTCTGGTGAGACAACATTGTGATATCGGGTTCTAACATGGAGGTTTTAAGTTTTAATTGGTCCTCCAGATGCTCATCTGTCATCTGTGTTCTCAACGAATTCTTGATTTGTGTCAAGTATGAGAATGTGGATTCACAACGGTATGTCGTAGAAAAGCACGAAATCAATCGGCGAGCATGTTCGCGAAGGCGAGGGTATTCTACCGCCTTTTTCCAAATTTCAATGGGATCTTCCTTACTATCAAACAGAGATTTCAGGATATTATCTTCAGACAACTCAATAAGCTCCATTTGTAACTCTTCTGGTGCCTTTGATACATCAACTAAGTGAGGTTGAAAAGCTAGTTTCAGGGTGATATCATGCTTTTCAAAATCAATGAATCTTTCATTGTATTCTTTGATTAATGAGTCTAAAACAGATTCGTATTTTTCGAAAGATTCACAGTTATACTCATCATTTTCATTAATTATTTTTGTTAACTGGGGAAAGTGTTCTTCTGAAAGTTTCGACTGAGCAGAAGAGATTTGAAAAACGACAACTTCTTTCTAAATGCCAGAATTTTTTGCCACATATCATATATAGATTTAGTTTTACCTTGCAGCGAAATATTTAACTCATTTTGCTTTGACATTATATCACATAGAAACGCAACATCTCTGTGAAAATTTGCACCTGATAATTCACAATGTTGATTGTTTCCTTGAAAAAGTCAATTATTTGCTCTTGCAAAGATAAGATTTTGACTAATACTTGTCCTTGCAATAAAAATGTAAATAAGTGAAGATTTGAAAAATGTAGGTGTACGAAGAATTCTGGAAAAGCTTTAACTTTTTCTTATTTTTACGTCTACATGTGTTTTGTACATATGGGTGTGAATGATTTATAAAGTTAGTTATATTTCGTTCACTTTACATTTGGCGCAATGCTTTAGCATTAGCTAGTATCTATTTTGTAAGAGTTCAGTAGTTATATTCTGTTATATATTATTATAACTGCTTGGAATTCATGGTTTTTATATAAATTAAGATTTATCTTGATAAGCCGCAGAAGGCCGCACTTGATGACCCAGAAGGCCGCAGGTTCCCCACCCCTGGTCTAAAAGCTGCTTTTCTGACCTCATCCTTGCTTTCTTGCATGTTTCAACACCTCTGGACGCTGAAAAAATGTTTAGATTTCACATAAAACTTAAGAATTTAAAGTTTTTCTTCAAAGAATAGGCGTGGCTCACCAGCTCTACTCTGACCAAGTAGCGGGAGACTTGCCACCTCCATGTGTAGTTTACACGCCTGTTCTTCCTGGATCCCTGAAAAGTGTGGCCTCATAAGATCTTATGAGCATTAACGATGGCTTCAGCCACTCAAACTTGAAAAGCTCCTAAGTATGTCCTGCTTCAATCTGAACACTGGGAGCATTTCTCAATGGTTTATCCTGGCTCTCACCCACCCATCTCTCCTCTCGTGACCGTACACAGCTTGGGAAGCAGTTGAGACTTCCTGTACAGCTCTCTCGCAGGACTGAGTATGAACGGAGAAAGCGTCCACTTTGAGTGGAGTTTTCCTGAGATCCTCGAGCTCAGTCAAGGTCATCTTGCAGGTGAAAATAGGCTCATAAATGTTCTCTGATTCCCAGTTGATGAGATCCTCAGGTGAAATGGCTTGCAGATTGACTTTGGGATTTTTATGGGGCCTCACTGTCATATCACCAAAGTCTCTTCCTTCTCTGATCTTCTCTATCTGGCTCACAGCAAAAGCTCTCTGATGCTCATCCTCACTGCACAGGAATGAAGCCAGGATGTTCTCAGGATGTGCATGGTAAGCTCCTCTTATCACTGCAGCAGAGATGATGTTCCTGACCTCGGTAGTCTGGTTCCTTAGCAGCCTCAGGCTTGAAAAAATGTGTGCAGGACCAAATTTGAGGTGGTGCTTCACTTTGATGTCATAGTACATTTTGAAGTAGAAGTTAAGGCAGAACTTCACAGGGACCTCAAGCCTCCTCAACACCTCCCCCTTCAGTCCGTGCTCCCTCATCCACAACAGCAAGATGGCCTTTGCAGTAGTGAGCCACCTGGATTGGTTCAGAGGTCCACACTTGAGACCAGCCAACTGTGGACTGAGACTTCCAGACTTGATGGCTTTGATCAGAAGATAGCAGTTGTGCTGGTTTGTGGAGAGAGATTTGACTATCTCTACTGGCAGCTCTATGATATCTTCAGTTCCTTCTACTGGTTTGAAGTTGAAGTTGACCTCCAGTTCATTCACTTTCTTAAGAAGTTTTCCAATAGGCCCACTGAAGCCTGACTGGGGAGTTACAGGGCCATCCAGCTTGATGATTAAGTGCCTCAGGGGGAACTCGTTCACATAGAGCTGACAGATCATCCAGTGGCACTTGCGACCCAGCATCTTCTCCAATAGGGCTATGGTGCCTCCAGACCACCCCGTGTTGGTGTTGGTAGAGTCTCCTCCAATCATTACAAGGCTCTCGTCAGCTCCATGATCCAGAAGCCACTCATGCAGGCCCTGAACAATCTTATGAGCACAGTGCGTGAATATGAGTTATACATAGAGTGTAAATATATCATTTGTAGTTCTCTATTTTAGTCTGCGTGAAAATGTCAAAATTTCAATGTACAAATGTCAATGTACATATTTTTTCAATAATTTTAAAAATATCTTGCAACTTGATACCCACGTTTTTTATTGTTTATATCTTTTAACAATTAATGGAAGTTTAATAAATGACAAAAATTTTTTAGGATTTCACTGTCTAGAGGGGGTGGGGGTGTCAAAAATAAAAATAAGGGGGGTGGAATTTTCATTATTGTTCTACACATTTGAATGTGGTATCATTTAATAGATCTCTTCATGCTGATTCTAAAAATGTATAGTTTTATAAGTCTACAACAAGATGTTTGGGAGTTATTGCCCATTAAAGTTAGGTGGTAAAGTGGGGGCCCATATCTCAAAAACTATGGGTCATAGAACTTTTTTATTTGAACCAGTGAAATCAGCACCCGGAAGAACCCCATATGTCAATTTTCATTAAAATCTGGGTTGGAGTGGTGACAAATTTTTTTTATTTTTGGGTGATTTGTCCTGGAATGCCCACCTGCAGATTTGGAGATGACTTTGTCTGGGCGAGTTTTTAATTGCTGAAGTAGCTCAAGGTCGTTTACAGGAGCTAAAGTTGCTTGGGGGCATTGGAACCATGCTTTTACATAAGTCTTTGTAGTTAATAAATTGAATCTTCTTAAAGATGATATTTCTCTTGATGTTAGATGAACCTGTGAATGGAGGAGATAAATCTTTATAGAATAAATTACATTTGCTAGCCAATGTGCATGATATAGAGCACCTGGTTGCATCAGTCTTCTTCCTTGTGGGGTACTTCTCCCAGAAACAACAATGTTAATTCTAAGGTTTCTCAGTAATCATCTCTTGGTTGACATTCTTCTTGGTTAGTTTTACAGAATTCAATTATTTCCTTCCATTCAGATATGTCTAAGATCAATTCTTTATCACCAATCACTGGTTCCAGCCAGGGTTGGCAAAAACCTGGGGTTTTCACCAAAAGCCCAAAGCCCATGGGTTTTGGGGTTTCATAATTTAAATTGAAGTTATAGCAATGATTTTTAGAATTTATATATTTTGTTTCAGTTTTAAAGTCACTTTCAACTGAAGAAGATAGCAGTGTGCTGTTGAAACATAGTGTGTTTTCATTTAACATAAAGTGTGGCTTTTGTTCTATTTTGAATCAACACAGTAGTGTGTTTTTCTGAAATTTTATTGCAATTTGTTTACAGGCCTAGACAGTAGACATTATTCTTATTTTTGAACATCTTTTTTTCAGAGATCAGTTTTAGTTAATTAATATCTATTTAATAATGCCTAAAGTTAGACCTGCAGATACTGGTGGCAGACTTAAAGCTGCTAAATGGGATGAAGTAAAAATGTTGAGTGACCAACCAATTTAAGAATTGTTTTATAAATCAGCTTCCTTGAAATAATCAACATGCCAAAGCATTCTAATTAACTACAATTGAACAATGTAGCAATCAGAAAAATTTCAATTATTTTAAAATAAACATCTCAGACCAAAAACACAAAAACCCACTGAAAATTCCAGTGGGTTTTTGGGTGCCAACCCTGGTTCCAGCTTACTCTTATCAATGTTACTCCATTCTAGCTGTAATCACTTAAATAAAGCAATATCAGGTCCTGATGAGGGACCAAAAAGGACGCCAAATACATTTCCAACTATAATCTCATGGATATAATGATGACAGGCTAGGTGCAGAAGATTTTTGTCCAACATTTGTTCAAGCAGGATGCAGGCACCTCCTCTCTTTCCTGTATTACTTGCTGTGGTATCAAATGACATAGCTTTGATCTGGTTGGTTAAATTCCATTCTTTTACAGTTTCAACAACAGCCTTTGCAATTGCTTTTGCACTTTTGGAGGTAAGTTTAGGGACTGCAAGAAGCTTGCCAATATCTTTACCAGTCACTAGCACAGGCAAATGACCAACACACTTTTTTTCTGTGATATCAGGTAGCATTTTCCCATCCCAGTGAACTACTAGGGGGATTTCTGGAGCAAAGTGTTCAGTGATATTTAGCTGAAGTTTCTTTCCTAATTTTCATCCTTTTAATGCAGATAGAATCTTTATTGATCAATAGTGACTCTACATCATATCCTAAACTTTTTGTCTTGGCAGCAACGATATGAGCTGCTGCTTGGTTGCTGGTCTTTGTATGGTCTAGACTCTAGAGCTTGCGCTAATTTGGGAGTCATTATGTTTAGAGGTCATGCTTTCTTCAATTGTGGTTGGTTGTCACCCCGAGAAAAACTTTAATTTTTGAGCTTTGTGGCCTTTCCTTCCACTGCACTGAGCAATAAGAAATTTCTTATCTTCTATTTTCATCATAGGCAGAGCATTCTCGTGTGCAATGTCAAATAGCTAATTGAGTCGTGATGTGAAGTGTGTTTCATTGAAAATTTGCTTTTGAGATCAACAGGACTTACTTTTTTGTAATGCTTTCCATTCAGAATAAAGTTTGAGCAACCGCTTAATAAGCTCATGTTCATGCACAGTTGGAATACTGGCTTTCTTCCAGAAACCCATAACACTGATCAAAGTGTTCTTGGCACTATCTTTCAAAGGGAGTTTCATCTCTGAATGATGGTAATAAAAATGTACCAAAACTTGCTGCTGAGAAGGGAGTTTATTTCCCAATATTTTTGGTAACTAACTAGTACTAACCATGATTGCAAAAAATTGAAAATTTTAGGGCATGAAACTCCAACCATGAAATAAATGGAGCAAGAATTACTACCACATATGCACTTCCTCAGCATGTAGTTAACTAAGGATTTGAGTTGCAGCTTGCTCCTTGCCAGTTTTTCAGATGCCAAAAGTTGCTAGTAGTAGTTACATATATTATTATATCATAAATACAACTACATATCTGAAAACATATGAATATTTCATATAAACATTTCAATAATAATTTCTGCAAATTTTGCAAAGAAATAAATGGGGTATTTTACTATTGATTAAAAATACATTACTACACTTTTATACTGCTGTGCGCCACCCCTAAATATGATTCGATTGCTTTTAAAAATGGCATGCTAAGTTTTTCGTGATAAAGAACAAAATTCAAATTTTTTAACTCTAAAGTTAAAAAAATATTTTTTGTCCCTATATGCTGATAGCCACCCTAATATATATATATATATATATATATATATATATATATATATATATATATACGGTGTGTGTATGTATGTATATACATGTGCCTCGGTAGTGTAGTGGTTAGTGTCACTGACTACAAATCCATTGGCCCCAGGTTCAAGACCTGGTGATGGCAGCTGGCATGCAGCAAAACCCAGTGGTTGGTAAATAAATGGGTACCCTGGGTGGCATAGTGGTTAAGATGCTGGGCTGCTGGTGTGGCGTGGTTCGGATTCCACATTAAACTGTCGGTCTAAGGTGGAGTGAAAAGCTTGACCTTCATTAGAATGAACAATTCAGATGGAAGCTAACCAAAGGTTATATACTGTACCTCAGTTAAATTCCATGTGTTGGTCTCTCTTCACATGAAGGTCAAGCTGGTGGCCCTGCCTCTAGGCCTGGTTTGGTGGAGGAGTGAGTTGCTCTCTTGCACTCTCCACTGCACATAGCCAAGTACACCTGGCTCATCTGGTACCATCCTGAGCCAGGCCTGTAATGTTTCTGAGGTCCTTTGGAAACTGGTTAAAAAGTATTGACCCCCTGACAACCAAGCTGTTTTCCTTCAGTGTTGAGGAGGTCCTTCGTCAAGTCTTTAATTTGGGAACTCTACACATTCTGCCTTTCCTATTTTCCAGCATTGTTTGGATGGTAATTGAGTTTAGTTTTAGGTTTGGTACCAATTTTTCAATCATTTTCCATATGTAGATTATGGTGTACCTCTCCATCTTTCCAGAGAGTACAGGTTTAGTTTGTAGTCTTTCCCAGTTGTTGAATTACTGGTGTGTGTGTGTGTATATATATATATATATAAGTTTTTAACCCTTTAAGTCCTGAATTTTTTGTAGGGTTAAGTTATAAATGCGTGTATTTGAAACGTTAGCAATTTGTACCTTTCGTCCTTAAAGGGTTAAATGGAGAAATGTTGGACTCACCATATCAATATTTGGTTCATGTGTTTCATTAAAAAACTAATCCACAAATTATTATTAGTTCTTATTTTCATTCTTTGTGGAAACTTTGATTCTGTTTATTGTTCACTTCTCTACATACATAATTGTTAGCCTATTTGACAGCTACAAGTTAACAAAAACCCTAAGATCCACTCTAGGTTAGCCCAAAAGAGAAGTAGACAAAGCGAATGAAGATAAAGAATACTGAAAACTTGTACCATGCTTATGCTTATAAATGCGTAAAGCTTTCATGCGGGAATAGTAGTAAGTAAGGTATAAAGTTGAAAAAGCAGTCTCTTTCTCGCGAAGGAATATTTATAAATAACAAATGTATAAATCTTAGTCTTCGTGTTAATAATTTGTCCAGAATTCAAATGTGTGAGATTTGGAAAACCAAAATTATGGAATGAGAATGTGATCAACTTAAAAAATAGATTTCTTGTCCATTTCATAAACCTCTTAGAATTTTGGTTTAGTGAAATATTCAACGCTTTGTCTTCAACCAATATAAGGTTGTAACATATTTTCTGCTCGAATTTTTAGTTTATTCACCACAAAAATTAAGTGACAATGACAAATTAATCATCAGTATAATTCCCTTCTTTTTCTATAACCTCCTCCCACCTGTAGAAAAGTTTTTTATGCCACGTTCGAAGCAATCCCTTGGTTTAGAGTTAAAAAAAAGCAATCACTTCATTTTCACTAGCTTCCCTGGATTGCAACTTTTGTCCATCTAGGTGGTGGTGCAGACTTCTGAATAAATGGTAGTCTGAAGGTGCGATGTCCTGAGAGTAAGGTGGATGAGGCATTTTTTCCCAACCAAATGCCTCCAATTAGGCAGTGGTGATTCGAGCAGTGTGAGGGCGTGCGTTATTCTGGTGGAATAGAACACCTCTGTGATTAATTAATGCGGGACGTTTTTCTTGTAATGCCCTCTTCAATTGTTGGAATTGTTGGCAGTAGACCAGCTGCGATTGTTTGGTTATCTGGCAGAAACTCAAAATGAATAATTCCTTGCATATTCTACCAAACGCATAGCAAAATTTTCTTTGGATGGGGTCCATTCCTTGGCTGAGGTTCAGGCTTTGTTTCATGGCTAAGCCACTGATGTCAATGCTTAATATTGTTATAGAGGACCCATTTTTCATCCCCAGTGATGATCAGATTAAAAAATGGTGCCTGCAGTTGCCGAGAATGCAGTGATGTGCAGAGCTGGGCAGTATTTAAGTACATTTGTATTTAAATACGTATTTAAATACATTTGTGTATTTAGAACTGTATTTATAAATACATTGTTTTTCATGTATTTAAATATAGTATTTAAATACTTTAATGAGTATTTAAATACAATGTGTTTAAATACTCAAAATATAAAAATGTAAATACTTTTACTGGTTTAATACACGTTCTGTACTAGCACAGTACGATGCATTGACAGGTAGTACAGCATGGTTCATGTTTCAACGTGTCAGTTCAATCAGTTGTGTGCCACTCTTAGTCGAAAGCGGTTGATTTCTTTATCGTGTGCGTGTCATGGCTTCAACAAGCAAATCCGGTGAATCAAACAGTGATATATCTGCAGATAACAATTTAGTGCACCTCTGTTTGATGGAAAATACTTTAAAATTAAATCTAAAGACGGTAATAAGGTAAAGTGCACCTGCTTGCTGTGTAAACACGAAGTCTCTGCTGCAAGCAATGCTACAACGAATCTGTACACTCATCTGAAGGTAAGTGTTTTTTTAGACATCAAAAAATATCTTGAAATTGACCGAATAATCGTACAAAACGGCTCTGCCTTAAGTGGGCCTGTGTAACTAACTCGTTGCAATCAATCCAATTTGCGATGGAAAATTCATTGATGAAAAAGCTTTTAAAATCGTCTGATCTATCGAGTGGTGTATTTATTTCGAAATTCACCGTGTCCCCTAAAGTAGAAATTTATCAAAAATTGATATCAATGATTATAATTATTGATTCATTAATTAAATTGATTCATTAAAACTTTTGAAAGATTGGTTTTGATCCGCAGCAACCGTGAAATAAAAGAGAATTCGTAAGGTGCCTTATGTTTATGTTTACGTCTTATGTACTTATGTCTCATCTACTCATTAATTGTTACTCATTTTGCAATGATATAATGAGTATAATATGTCACTGGTTGAACATCATAAGTTCTAAGTTCTTTTGTTTTTGTTTTGTTCTAAAAAGGGAAATATATAATCAGAAATTAGATTGTACTATTTCTTTATCCTTTATCAAGCATTTTATATTGTTGTTACTCATGAATTAGTGAATGCATATGTTAAAATTTGTATGTATTTAAAATGTATTTACAAATGTATTTTGTATTTAGTATCTAAATACATTCGTAAAGTGTATTTAGTATTTAGTATTTAAATACATTTCTCCCATGTATTTAGTATTTAAATACATTCAATGTATTTATTGCCCAGCTCTGGTGATGTGCAAATATCGATTTGATGTTGAAGATTCGCTTGTAACAAATCATGTGGAACCCATTTCCCAACCTTCACTACTTTTCCTAACAGCTTCAAATGATGATGAATGGTCATATGGCCAACGCTGAGTTGCAGGCCAAGTTCTCTTACAGTTACTGTTGGGTTTTCCTCCACTGTTGCTTTCAGCAACTCTTCATCTAACTCAGTGGTTCTTAACCTTTTTACTACCATGCCCCCTCTAGGAATTGGTCCTTCCCTCCACGCCCCCCTTGGAGGGGGATACTTTTGCATTTTTTCATAAACTTCTCAATATTAGCCCATGCTCTCGTTAAGAGAATAACAAATACAATTAGTGTTTTTCCCCAAGGGATCGCGCCCCCCCTGGAAATTACCTAGGGAGGCGTGCCCCCCAGGTTAAGAACCACTGATCTAACTCATTTGGTCGTCCTGTTTGTTGATAATCTTTCAGACTGGTGTCTCCATTTCTGAACTTCTCAAACCATCTCCTACACATCCATTCGCTCACATCATTATTTCCATAAACTCTTTGAATGTTTTTTTGCGGATTCACTAGCGTTAGATCCTTTATGGAACTCATACAGCATCACATGTCAAATATGCTCTTTCGTGGGCTCCATGATTTTTCATTTACTGTAATATCGTATGGGTGGCGTTGTAACTGTATGAAAAACACCAGAGAAAATATTCATTAGCCTAATCCTACACTCGCCTAAGTCATTCTATATCATGATAAAACCTGTGTGAACCTGTTGCTGCGTGTATTTTGCAACATTTCTAAAACTATTTCACATTATCTTGGTTATTCTATTATCATCTATCGTCCATTTTCTAATTGAGCAGAATTTATGTTACAACCTGATAAAACCAGTGTTTGGTTTAATAGAACATTTGGTTATAGGATGCTGACCCGCTAAGGTTTGTCTTTTCTCTATTTTATGTCACAACCAAGTGGCTGCCTCCTCACCACTTTAATTGACTCTGGCTAAGGTTGCGCAGGGTTGAGCCCCTACCCTCATTTCCTTCAGAGATATGGGACATGAATGTTTGGTTTAATGTATTGGGACCTCCAACTTGATGCATGTATGACTGTATGCGTAAATTTTTTTAAGTGAAAGTTATTTCTTTGAATTTTTTACATATTTTTTCAATCATTTGAGGGTAGACTTGTATACTAAACATAGGCCTTTGTTGAAGTAAAACCTGATGACTTAAAGAAACTGTGATAGTCTTCTTCCATTTATTGACCAAACTTTGAAGTGAACTTAATGAAAAGATACCATCATAATTATTGCATATTTTGAAAATAATAATAATTTGTAGTTAGTATGCAAGTTTTCTTTGAAAATTGAAGTTACACTTCTCTGGAATTTAGCTAAATTTGTTATAAATAACGTATGTTTCATTCCTAAGTGTTGTATTTGGGACCAGGTTGTTTATCGTGTATTCTGAAAGCTTTGATGACCATCTAGTTTACTTTGCATCTTCATTTACTCGTGTCAGTTTTAGTTAGGCATAATTAAAACCAGTTTGAGACCTAAGAAGTTGGGTAATTACTACCAGAAGTTGTATTAAAGTGTGGGCGACGTCGTAGTTAGTCGTAATTCTGCGTCCCGTTGATCAGTGAAATTAAGCAACATTGGATCTTCATACTAGTAGTTGGATGGGAGACTTCCTTCAGGTCCAAATTATGTACTGACCCATGGTTCAGATCCCGCGTAAAGCTTTAGTAGGTTTCCTCCATTGTTTGACCTCGGATATTGAGCAAAAAGTTAAATAACCCCATCATTATGTAACATCTAAAATGTTCACTATCACCAACTAGAAGTAAATAGTTCTGCAAAAAGTGGTATTTATTCAGGATGCATTGGCCATAACTTTGGGCCCCATCCCACTAAGTAGAACTTCACTGTTTGTTCAGTTGTGTGTGTGTGTGTGTGTGTGTGTGTGTGTGTGTGTGTGTGTGTGTGCAGTAGTTGTAGTTGTTTGGTGAAAACCTTTTATGAAATAGTCAGTGTTTGCGTGAAGTTCAGCCTGAAAAATACTAATGATTGACGTAGAATATATAGCACTGTATAATCGTGATGTTTAATTGTTTATTATCAGGTTTGCAAGAAAGCTTTTGCCAACATTCACGGCATTTCCGACAAGAAGATTCGAACGTTGTGCATCAAACACGAACAGAATATTTTATTTCCTCGCGACAACAGAGGAAGACACAACAACAGACCCAAAAAGGTAATGAACTGTACTCATAAAATACCATTTGAAAGGTAATGGTGTAGTATTTTGCGTAGGCTTAGATCCCACTCTTAATGTCTTACAAACTTTGGTTTACTCTAAATAATGCGAACAAGATGGAAATATTTTGCTAAGTAGCGAGACTGCTTGGTTGATTCGTGCTTCATTTTTCACCCGCAACCATCATCTGTGGGAAGACAAACTTTGTTGTAGAAAATATATCTCCGAATTTGGGACCTTTTTAACAATGATATAGACCAGTGCTTTGTCTTATTATAAATATAACATATTATTTTTCAACCCTCAATACCGTAATGTGGTTGGTATGAAATAGCCTTATATTAAAACGAGCCCTTTGCTTTGTCCGGAGCTATAGGGCGCGTCCCTCTGTGGCGAATGTGGGAATACACCTTTCTTCGGTGTAAGGGCTTTCTCTGCCCTCGTGGACCATTGGGCCCGTTTGGGGACCCGGCTGATCTCCTGCTTCTTTTTCTTTCTTTCTCCTTTAACCCATTCTTTCTGGCTTCTCCCTGGTTTTTTTTTTTTTGGCGTTGTTCTTTGGACCTTGATTTCGACCCTTTCCTTGGCCCTTGGGTGTGGGAGGTGGTTGCCCTGCACCCTTGTCGCTTTCCAACCAAACCCAAACCCTGTCCCTGCCACTTTTCACCGCGCGTTGGATGAGAGTGGCCGCCTTGCAGGCACAGGGACTGGGTGCGGGTGTATCTCCCCCCTGCGTGACATCCATCGGCGGTGGGACCAAGTGTGCCCACACTTCGCCTTTCCCTTGTTGGAGTCGGTGGTGGCTGGATGCGCGCGGGGATGAAGTTCTTTTTTGTTTAGCTATGGACACTTCTCCCCCCCGGCTTACGACTACTGCTTCTCATTCCCGGACTACTCTTTCTCTCAACACTCGGGTGGTGGGCAACCAGGCCCTCGAGTCCTTTACCACTGGAAGACCGCAACCTAATGGGGTTGACCCCCCTGTGGAAGCGGAACGCTTGCACTCTCCTTTTCCGTTGCCGACCCCAGTCCGTCCCTCGATTACGCCCTTGGACCTACACTCTCTAGAGCAGGGGCCTCGCCCCAGCCCACTTCAGCCACCTTCGGTCAAGTCAAGTTCCACCGAGGACTTGCCCCCAACCCCCGGCTTCTTCTCTCCCCATATGCCCCCTCACCCGCCGCCAGCCCACCTCCCCGCGGAGAGAGCCTCGCGGCGGACGGGGGAGCCGGCATTCACGGCCGTCCTACCGACCGTTGAATATTCCAGTACATTTCGACTCTACAGCCTCCCTCTCCCTTCCAAGTATCCACAAATTCCTGGTGATTCGGCCTACATCTGGGTCCCCTCCCGAACAACTCTGAACGGACGTTCCAGGCGATCCGAACCCACAGCAACTCCAGCCGCTATGACGTACGCCCACAGAGGGATGGCTCCCTCCTCGTAAAATCACGCTCAGCCGCAGAGACGAAAGCCCTACTCTCCATCACTGAGGTCCTTGGATGCTCGGTGTCCGTTTTCCCCCACACCCTCGCCTGAACCAGAGTCAGGGCACTATTTACGCCACCCGCCTACTGTCGGTCGCAGAGACGAGCTCCTGGAGGATCTCGCACCCCAAGGAGTTATTAAGATCTATCGTTTCACATCCCGACAGGGAGGCACCCCCTCCCCCACCCCACGTCTGCTCCTTACTTTTAACTCACTAATCCCCCCTGACCGTATTGTATGGGGTATGGGAGACCGCGCCTCATGCGAGTTTTCTATCCGCCCATACGTCCCAGACCCGACCCGTTGCTTCAAATGCAATAAATTCGGACACGTCAGCTCCGCTTGTCGACAGCCGCATCATTATGTGTTCACTGTGGACGACTCGCCCACCCCGGACAGGTGCCCCAACACACCCAAATGCTCGAACTGTGAAGGCGCACATCCCTCTTCATCCCGAGAATGCTTTTCTTCAGGTTCGAGAAGGAGGTCCGATGCCTACAGGTGACGGACTCCTTAGCCCCCGTGAGGCACGCGACAGGGTGCGGAGTCGGGAGGTGAGGCCGGGGGTGTCCTATGCCGCTGCTCTCGGCTCTATCATCTCGGCACGCCGCCCTGGCCTGCCGTCGAAACCCCCCCCAGCCACTGCTTCCTGTTCCCCACATAGCAAATCCTCGCAGGACCCGACGGTCCCCTGTCCCCCCACCGTTCCTCTTCTTCCCTCACCTCACCTGCCACGAATCCCCCAGGAGTCTGGGACCAGGGTTTCCAGGTCCCAGCCACCTCAAACCCTGCCTTCCCAGTACTCCCTGTAACACGCCCGAACCTGCCGCCCCGGAGCAAGCCGTCGAGGCGGAGACGCCGGAGCGTGTCACCAGACCCTCCGGCCTCCCAACGTCTCTCTCCCTCTTCCCCTAAGACCAAGAAACGGCTCGGACCCTTACACCGCCCACCACGCCCACTATGTCCATCTCTCCCATCGTAGGAGTCCCACCGTTCTACCCCACAGACTGACAATAGTGGCCGAAATCCACGACCCGCCCTGTACGACGAGACCCCAGCCCAGTGGATCCAGTGGATGCGGCTCTGGCGCGGCTGCACGGTGTGACCGAGGGAAGCTCGGCTGCGCCCACGCCCATGAGTCTCCTGGATCTGCCCTTGCCTTCTGGTGCCATTTTCTCCACCCTCCACGAGACCACTCTGGTTCCCTCCTTCCACCCCCATCGTACCTACCCCCCAACATCCCCAACCCCCCCCTTATCAGCTACCCTGAGTACCCCCTCCCTCCACCCGCCCGGTCTTTTTGGTACCCCCTGTCACCACCTAGGGTCCGCCGTGAGACCCCGGACAGGCGGGGTAGCGCCCCTTTTAGGGTTAACCTGCCCCCCCTGGCCCGACCATAGAAGCCCGACAAGGCACTTCCGACCCGCTCAGCCCACGATGTTCCTCTGCCTGCCGTGATCCACGCCTCCGGTCTCGCTCGGCCGACTCGACCCCGCAACCTCCGCAGGGTTCGACAGCCGACCGATTCCTTCCCTGGTGAACGGTAGATAGCCAGCCATGCTCCCGACCCAGCCTTCAGTTTCGCGAACTCCAGATCCCCCTTCACACTCCAACCCTAGCGCCTATACCTTTACCCATCCCCCTTCATCAACTAATGGATCCCCCGAAAACCACGATAGTCCACTGGAACTGTCGAGGAATCTTTGCAAACAATGAAGGCCTTAACTCCTTGATTGCCACTTCCCGTCCGGTGTGTGTCTGTCTCCAGGAGCTAATCCTGGGGACCAGGTCCATGCCCTGCCCCACTGGTTATTTCTGCGTCGCCACCCCGCCTCCTACCTGCACTCGAAGGGGAGCTGCCATCCTCGTCCACCACGCAGTCCCCTTCTACAATCTCTCCATCCGGTCCCCGCTACAGGTGACTGCCGTCCGGCTCTCCCTGGATAGACAGTACACCATTTGTTCAATCTACCTTCCCCCCCACGCTCAAGTCTCCCGCGACGACCTGGTGGAAGTCGTGGAACAACTCCCCAGGCCCTTCCTACTACTGGGCGATTTCAATAGTCGTCACCCCTTGTGGGGCGACACACACACCACCTATATGGCCCCAACCCTGATATCCGTCATGACCGAGCTCTCCTTCGAGTGCCTCAACGATGGCTCTCCTACATTCTACCATGCCACCACCTGCACTCCATCCTGTATAGACCTGTCCCTCGTATCAACTGATGCCCTCCTAGACTTCACGTGGCAAGTCCTCCGAGGACTATGGCAGTGACCATCTCCCCATTCTACTCACCCTCAATCGACCCGACCAGACCGTACGGGTACCGGTAAGGTGGGTTACCACCAACGCGAATTGGGCCCGCTTCCGCGACAACACATATACCACCTTACAACTGCCCACTTCCCATCCATCGACGGGTGCGTCGCATACTTCGAGTCCGTCGTTCTAACGGCCGCAAGCACAAGCGTACCACAATCCTCCGCCTACCCCCGCGCCCGACGGGTTCCTTGGTGGACCCCGGAGTGCGCGGAGGCCGTGCGCGCCAAGAAGAAGGCAACTCGGCGCTTTTACCGGACGCGACTCCCCATCCATCGCACGGAAATGCAGCGGGTCAGGGCCATCGCCCGCCGCACAATGAAGACAGCGCGCCGAGCCTCTTGGCGTGCCTTTGTGTCCGGCATTACCGTCAACACACCTTCGGCTACCATCTGGAAGAAGGTGCGGGGCGTCGAGAGGCGACATGTCCCCTCCCGACCCCCGGTCCTCCGGACAAACGACGGACTCCTATGTGAGCCCAAGTCGGTGGCAGACCACCTTGCTTCTACCTTCGCCGCCGTTTCTTCCTCTGCAGCCAATCCCGTACCCGCCCCTGACGATAGCCCCTCCCCACCGTCCATAGACAGCACCTACAACCGATTGTTTACCATGCGTGAACTACAGACGGCACTGGCCTCTCGCGATCCCCTTGCCCCGGCCCGGACGGTATTCCGTACGGCATGATCCAACACCTCCACTCTACCTTACAAATTTTCCTGCTAGACTTATACAATCGCATATGGATAGAGGGTGCCTTCCCCTTTAGGTGGAAGGAGGCCCACGTCATCCCTATCCCCAAGCCCGGCAAAGATCCCTGGACCCCACAAACTACAGACCAATCGCCCTGACATGTTGTGCCTGCAAGATCCTCGAAAAAATGGTCGCTACGCGATTATCGTTCGTCCTTGAACGTACCAATTCCTTCCCGTCTACCCAGTCCGGCTTCAGACAATTCCGCTCCACCACTGATCCCCTCCTGCTTCTCAGCCGAGACATACAGGATGCCTTCGACAATAGACAGTTCGTACTGTCAGTTTTCTTCGACATCCAGAAGGCCTATGACACCACCCGTCGAGCAATGATCCTCGGTCAGCTCCGACATCTGGGCCTTGTCGGAGCCATGCCTACCTTCATCAGGGGCTTCCTTACTTCTCGGACCTTTAAAGTCCGGGTGGGCTCAGTCCTCTCTGACACCTTTGTGCAGGAGGACGGGGTCCCACAGGGAAGCATCCTCAGTGTTCTCTGCTTCTCTGTCGTGATGAACACGGTCTCACAATGCCTTCCACCACAATCCGCTCTTCCATCTACGCGGATGACCTTGCAATCTACTTCGCAGGGCGAGAACCGTCTGTCGTTCACGGCAAATGCAGCTCGCCATCTACCGGGTGGAGAGGTGGGCGACGTCGGTGGGTTTCCGCCTCTCCATCCCTAAGTCCAAGTGTATGGTCTTCAGTAGAAGAAGACCCACAACCCTTCCTCTACCCTCTGTTACATTATACGGCAGTCCTCTTGAGGTGGTACCCTCCACGCGTTTTCTGGGCATGACCCTAGACCGACGGCTCAATTGGGTTCCCCATCTCAAGCACTAAAGCAATCCCTTCGACGCCCCCTCGCTCTCCTGGATCACCTCTCTCACACCACATGGGGTGCAGATCGACGCTCTCTTCTTCGCCTTTATACTTCCATAGTACAGTCGAAGCTGGACTATGGTAGCGCAGTTTATGGTTCAGCCTCCAACGCCCGCCTCCGTATCCTGGACCCGGTACTTAATAGAGGCCTCCGCCTCGCCACCGGTGCTTTCCGCTCCTCCCCAGCCTCCAGCCTCATGTGGAATGTGATCATCTCCCTCTCGCCCTCCGACGGGGTCTACTCCTCATGCGGACATACCTCCGTGCACAGAGGCTACCTTCTTCGCTTCTGGGCACGGCGGTTTTAGAACTACCACCTCAGGGACGGAGCTGGCACTTCACTGAAGCGGTCCGCTCTTTCCTTGATCTTTTCAACATGCCCCCCCCTCAGTTATCCCCATTTCATTCAGCATCTACCCCCCCTGGATCCTAACCCCTATCAAGTTCTGCAAAGATCTGTGTTCCCTACCGAAGACTACCACGAGCGCCATGATATACAGGTCACTTTTCCGCGAACACGCAACCCAACACCCGGACGCAATCGCCATTTACACGGATGGTTCCCGCTCGGAAGCTGGTGTGGCCTCCTCAGCGGTGATTCTGTCCCAGCCGCTCTCCCGGAGCGTCGGCCTGCCCCGCGAGGCCTCCGTTTTTTCGGCGGAACTTTTCGCCATAACGGAGGCCCTCGATATTGTGCGCACCCACTCTGCCAGCTCTTTTGTCATTTATTCGGATTCCCAAAGTGCACTTCTCTCCCTAGAAAGATTTAACTCCCCTCACCCGCTCGTCTGTACCATCCAGCAGACCTTCCACTTTAACGATCTTCCAACATAAGACAATCGCATTCTGTTGGGTCCCGGCTCATGTCGGCATCCAGGGTAACGAGGCGGCGGACCGCACAGCAAAGACGGCCTGCTTGCTGCCGGCCTCCTCCCGACCCCTCCCCTTCTCCGACTTCTTCCCGGCTTTCCGCTCCCACTTCCGCTCCATATGGCAGCGGGAATGGGACCAGGCCACACAAAATAAACTCCACACGATCAAACCGCACATAGGACACTGGGCTTCTTCATTCCACCGGTCCCGCCATAAAGAAGTAATCCTAGCCCGTCTCCGCATAGGTCACACCCGCATCACCCACGGACACCTTATGGCGAAATCGCCAGCCCCGCTTTGCTCTACCTGCCATACCCCTATCACTGTCTTACACCTTCTGGTGGAATGCTCAAAGTTGGCCGCTCTCCGTCGCAGGTGTTTCCCTCTCTCGGCCGAAAACCCCATACCCAACTGCCTACGATCTATACTCGCCGACGGCCCCCACTTTTCAGCAGAAGCCGTTCTCCTCTTCCTTACTCACTCCCATCTGCTCCATCGTATCTGAAACCGTACCCCTCCTACCCATTATCCATCGACTGACCCTTACTCATTCCCCTAGTCTACCGCCCCTAGCACAGTGACATCACCCACTCACTGCCTCGCCGAGATATGTACCGTCTCTTTAGGTGCGAATCGGCGGTAAATCTGGAAAAAAAAAAAAAAAAAAAAAAAAAAAATAAAAATTAAAACGAGAGAGGTTTTTATCATCATTGAATCTATAGAAAGGTTCTTCTAGCTAAATTTAGGGCTACGTCGTAGTTAATGTCGTAACACTGCTTCCCGTTGATCAGCGAAGTAAAACAACATTGGATCGAATAGTAGTTGGATGGGAGACTGTACACTGCATCCAGGCTACGCAGTGAACCGTGGTTCGGATCCCGCGTAAAGCTGTACGCCCCCTTCATCATGTGACCCTAGATGTTGCGAAGGAGCTTAAACAACCCCATCATTAAGTTTTATTTTTTGGCTAAATTTAGATGAAGTCAAAGACAGTGTTGAATTTCTTATCTCTCATGAATAATATAGCGTACCTGTAAGGTCCAGCGGGTGTCATGTTGGTCTCTGAAGAAGAGGGCAACCACCTGAATTCGTAATGTGAAGGCGGATTTCAAGGCGAACCTTCAAACACTGCTGAAATTAAATATTTCATAAGTTTGCTTCAAATATCGAAGCCTAATAGTTGTACTGTACTTTAAAAATAAAAGATAATATGGGTCTCGTACTCTCATCAGTGTTGTTATAAGCAGAGGGCATGACGATGCCAAAGGGTAAAAGTATTTGACAAGCTCATTAACGATACATATTTGTAACATTTATAATCCATACGCTTGCATGGAAAGACGCGGGAAACAAACTTTTAAGTAGCAATTAGGTTTTCTCAACTTAATACTGACCTTGTAGAATAGTAATAATAATAACTCGCAGGTTACCCCCGAATTGGTGAACTTGATCAAGCATCACATTTAAGAATGCTTTCTGGACCGAATGTGGGCGATCATTAAAACGGATAAAAACCAAGGTCCGGATGTGAATATTTCTAAACTACACAAGAATTTCCTTCAAGAATATCAGCCAGAGGCAATTGACAAAGAATCTGGTAATGGAGTTATAACTAACTAAATAAGTTTTATTTGATTGTAAGGGATAAGTTTATGCAACTAGCAATATAGGTTTATTTATTAATACCTTTTATTATTAAGTGACGAGTGGAAACCTCAAAAGGTAAGTAAAAAATTGAAATCCTTTTCACCATCAGACAATTCTATTTGCATTAGGCATTTTATTTTAAAAAATAATAAAGAGCATTTGTATAATTAACTCTAAAGGTCAATATAGAGAGAGTGAAAAAGTTGGAGATTAAGGGATGAAAATGAAAGAATGCTCATATCGGATGTGGATCTACGGAATAAATGGAAGGAATATTTCGAAGGTTTGATGGGTGGAAGAGATGAGAGGCGTACAAATACACACATGATGGGTTTGGCAGTGTGAGAACAAGTAAGAGAAACTGGAGAATGTAGCTATGGATGAAGTGAAAGCGGCGGTTCACGAGCTGTAAAATGGAAAAGTGACAGACCCGTGTGGATGGGATATAGGAGAAATGATTAAATATGGGGGATTTGAAAGGGTTAGAGTGTTGTGGAATGCAATGAACAAATGGGAGTGGCCTGAAGACTAGAAGAAAGTAATAATTGTTCCATTGTGTAAAAATGAAAAGTGAAGGAATGAATGTAAGAACCACAAAGGTATAAGTCTGTTGAGTGTGGTGGGGAAGGTGTATGTAAGATAGTGATAGAACGAGTTCGTGGTATTACAACATACTTGGTGAGCTATGAGCAAAGAGGGTTCCGAGGTGGAAGAGGCTGTGTGGGTCAAGTGTTGCAGTAAGACAAATGATCAAGAAAGCATGCGGAAGGGATTTCGAGGCAGACATGGCTTTTATGTATCTTGAGAAAGCGTATGATAGAGTGAAGAGAGAACCTCTGTGGCAGGTCTTGAATATAAAGGGTGATCCAGAGAAATGGGACCCAAAAGAAACCCCTGTAACTCTGAAAGTATAAGTCCTTTTATAAAATCATACGCATCATTCGAAAGAGGATAGTTACAAGTTTGTACAGGATGTATAGGTTTTGACAATACAAGACAAGATAAGATACAAAACAAAATAAAAGTGTTAGTTAAAACTAACCCTTCAAGATGACTGCATGGACTGTGGAACAGCTGCGTTTCATAACTGAGCAATATTATGAGCATGGAAGAAGTGTAGTTTCAGCTCAAAGATCTTTCAAGACAAATTTTCAGATGTCAAAATCACTTCTAAGAGCTGAAACTACACTTCTTCCATGCTCATAATATTGCTCAGTTATGAAACGCAGCTGTTCCACAGTCCATGCAGTCATCTTGAAGGGTTAGTTTTAACTAACACTTTTATTTGTTTTGTATCTTATCTTGTCTTGTATTGTAAAACCTATACAATCCTGTACAAACTTGTAATATCCTCTTTCGAATGATGCGTATGATTTTATAAAAGGACTTATACTTTAGAGTTACGGGGGTTTCTTTTGGGTCCCATTTCTCTGGATCACCCTTTTATATACGGAGTTGACCAGTGATGTAGGACTCGAGACCTTTTATTCTGCTCTTGGTCTCGGCCACATCACTGTAATGTTCCTCAGTGCAACGAACACTTATCTTGTTTTAAGTAGGCAGAGTTAACTGCTGAAAAAAGTCACAAACTATGAATTTGTAAATAAATTATGAGTAAATTTTGCAATTGTCACTTGATAACATCTTTAAATCTTTATCCAGAATGTAAAATAGAGGTTTAGAAATTTGGTATTACACAATGAATACATGCAAAAATTGCATATGGTCTCGGTCGTCTCTATGATGGAAGTAGTGTGTGTGTGGTGAGTAAATAAAAAACCGAGTTATTGGCTTGATGCAAGAGTTTGTGCGCATGAAAGATGTGTGATGTCTCCGTGGCTATTCAGTCTGTTTATGGATAAAGTAATGAGGGAGATGAACTGCGACTGCGTGAAAGAGGATTGAATCTGTTGTGTGATGGGAATAGGTGGGGCTGTCGAATCTCTTATGCGGATGATGCTGTACTATTTGCTCGAGTGAATGCGATACGCGAGAGGCTGTTAAGAGTTTTGTGGCGGTGTGTGAGAGAAGACTTGAAAGTGGATGTGGGTAAGAGCAAATTATTGATTGGAGAGAGAGAGGGAAATTCGGACTGCCATGTGATGGTGAAACACTGGAGATCTTATAAAGTATTTGGGATGCGTTTTGACGAGAGAGTACGATTGCGGAAATTAATAGCAGAGTAAATCAAAGGAGAAAGGTCGTAGGTGCGCTGAAAGCTGTTTTGAGGAAGTGGAGACTGGTGTAGAAATGCTGCGATGTTTATGTGAAGGTGTGGTGTGATAATACCACTTTTGTAGGGTGTGAAAAATTGACACGACATGAAAGGAAGAAGCCACAGGTAAGAGCGATTGAGATGGATAGCTTGAGAAGTATTATGGCGTGCGCCGGATTGATAGAATGAGAAAGCGTGTGGTTCTGGACAGATGTGGTGTGCGGAAGAATGTTGAAGTGAAAATTGAGGAAAATGTGTTGAGATGGTTTGGACATGTTGAAAGAATGGAAGATGACAGAGTTCGGAAAAGAGAGTACGGTATAAGAGTGTTTGCGAAGGTAGAAGGAGAGGGAGGCCGAGAGGTGGATGGACATGGTGAATGATTGCGTGAGGAAGCGTGGACTTGATTTGGGTGATGCACGAGAAGTGGCTGCAAGTAGGTTGGAATGGAAGAGGTTTAAGTTCGAGACTCGCTCACTCGCTCTCATTTTTGACAAAGTCTGGAAGCACCACCACATGGCGTATGAAGCGCCGCAGGTGTGGAATTTAGCCATGTTGGGGTTGGGGTGCTGGTCCACAAGGATGCCAGTGCGGATGAATGTGCATTGTGCATGCTCTAGTTTCTAACTTTTCTTCTTCATTACCTATATTTTTTATATTTGAACACGTTTGCCTTCTCACCAAAACTCATTTTGGAAACGAGATTTTTTTTATGTACCGGATGTATGTATATTATATGACCCTCCTAGGAAGAAGTGGCTAAGCGATCAAAAAAAAACCGCCAGAAAACGCAGTTAAAGTTGTACCAAATTTGAAAATGCCATAACTTGAATTTTGAAGACTTCGTCGAAATACCTTCAAAAGCTTAAGTTATGTCACTTTCAAATTTGGTACAACTTTAACTGCATTTTGTGGCGTTTTTATTTTACTTTTGTCGCCTAGCCACTTTTTCCTAGGAGGGTTTCATGAACTGTACTTGACCAAAATATTATAAGGCTTCTTTGTAGGGCTTATTCAGTAATATATTCTAACCACTTGGAATGATAGTCGTAGCAAACGAGTGTAAAGGAAATCTTAGAGTTTCATTCTTAAATATAGATGGTACGATGAAATGATGATTTTGTACTGTTTAATGAGTAAGTATTTATCTCTTACTGGAATGGCTAGCAGACTGAATGTGTTGATTGAAATGGATGATAGTGGAGATGAATGAAATTAACTAGCGAGTTAAGAGAGAGATTTTGGTCTTGCAGAAACTGGTGAAAATTAGGAAGAGGAGTGTGTGGTGGTTACTGTACGTAAATTGTTAGAGGATGGTGGCTAATGTAAGTGAAATCATTGCTTTGGTGAGAGAATGAGTAGAAACTGCGCGAGTGGCAGAGAGTTACGGAAGGATTGTTGTGGTTGTGAATATAGCTTTATATTTTTGTATGATCCTCGTTGAAGAGTAAGTTATGGCGAAAGATCATTAGCTGATTAGAATTTTTAAAAAAAAGTAGTTAAGTTTTAGATACTGAAATGTAAAATATTAATGTTTCATTATAATGATTTAATATAGTCGGTCAAAGTGATTGGAATTACGCCTTATTATTATATTCCGTACTTTTTTAACATTTGTATTTTCTACTATTATTGGCGTTTGTAAGGGCCCCCCCCCCCCCCCCCCCCCCCCCCCCCCCGCTTCAGAACTAATATCCGTAATTATTTCATTACCTTTGGTTCTTTAGCTCGTAGATCACAAATAACTCGATAACTTACTGGAAGCCGTAACTAAAACGCAGATCACGGCCGTTTGTTGACGTTTTTCATCACTGAATCGTGCCCGGCTGAAAACATTACTGTACCAAATATACTACCGGTAATCGCTATTCAGCGAGAAGATTTTTAAATTTTTAAAACCTCGATTGTTGCCGATTAATTGGTAAATGGCTACAATTCGCTTCAAATAGGGCACAATACAGTGGTGATAAACGCCAACAAACGGCCGTATGATTTGAGCTTAAATAATCCTAAAAAAAACATACGCGCAACAGTGGCTAGGAGCTGCGTATCAAAGACACCTTTTTTCATATTCTGTTTGCAGACAAAGTGATAAAAGACTTCGACGCCAAAGTGAAATCGTGGCTCTACTTCAAAGTCTTCCACGAGGAGTTCAACTCTATGGACTTCAACACAGTGAAGAGAAAACTCGCCGATCTCCGAAAGAGTTTGGAGATGAACGGTTCTCTACAGGGCAAAAGAAGAGGCGGCAAACAGAAGAACAAAGGGAAGGCCTCTCCCTCGGAGAAGGAGCAGAGCAACCCGCAGGTCCAGCCCCAACACCCCATTTCCGTCCCCCATGGTTCGATGAATCCATTGGCCACTACCCAAGTAGCCCAGATGGGTTATGTGGGAAGTGTGGGCAGTGGGCAGCAGCAGCAACAACACCCCTCGGCATTCCCGCATAACCTGCAGTTGAGTATGTTGAGTCTTCAGCACCTGAACAGCAACCATCACTGTTCCCCAAACCCATTTCCGGCACCAGGGTCGCAACATATCCCTCAACAACCCCTTAATCTACAGACGGGAGGTAACACCCTTACCGTGAATGAGCAGCCCCCCCCCAATCAAGCCCCGCAACCTCTATCCCTCAACTTGCATTCCGTAGGGGGTCCCATGTCTTCGTACTACTTATGTTTCGGTCACGTGTCCAATTTGATTCCTCTCCCAGTGACTTCGACCAATCCTTCCCCACCGGGTCACCAAACCCAGACCCTTCAAGTGGCCAACCCCAGCTTCCCTCCCCAACACAATGCCCACCAACAGTTCCCCGCCCAGCCCTACTCCAAACGCACACTACTCCAACCCCGTTTTGCAACATACTATGGTGAATACACACCCCCAACCCAACATCATACAAGGTTACCATACTTCTCACCACGCGCATATGTACTAAACTCTGGTGGACAAAAGGTTTTGTATGACCTTGGTTTGCGTCTGATTGAAGTGGCTTTGAACACCTTCAAAGTCTCGCATTTGGGAGAAATTTTAAACAGTATTAAATAGTTTATGAATCAAATGAAAATTCTTTTTAATATTTTTGTTTTTAATTTGAATTTGGGGTTTGTACCAAATTTTTTTTTCTACAATTTTCACCAATGATTCCCTGAATCCATCCATTACATATACAGGGTAGGAGAAAAGTCTGCAAGAATTTTATACATACAAATAATTTGTTAATTATAAATAAATCCCAGTGATATCACTACGCTGTATGCGATAATTTTCAGAGCAACTATACAAGGCCAGGACTGACCCTAGGCTAGAACAGGAAGGCCCTAGCTCCAATCAGCACCATGTCAGTAAGGATGGAATACAGCAATGAAGAAAAAGTATCTTGTATCATGGGCTATTTCTTATAATAACTGAAGAAAGTTCGCGTTTATTTCAAGAAAAATATAATAAAACCACCAAATGCAACCACTCCTCGATACTGGAAGCTCAAACTTTTGGAAACGGAGTCTGGTAAGAGATCGTCCAAGAAGCGGAAGGCCAGTAACAGTGACGGAAGACAACAACAAAGAAAATGTCCTCGCCAGTTTTCAAGTTGATCCACCAACTTCAACGAGAAGAATCGCGGAGGAATTGGATATTTCCAAATTTTCAGTAGCAAAAATATTGAAATCACGGGGGTACCACGATTACAAACCCATTTACTCTCACTTCATATACGACGATGATTATGATAGACGGCTGCAATTTGCTGAAACAATGAGAGAAAAGTTCAACAGCGATCCAGATTTGCTTCGAAAGATCAGATTTTCAGATGAATGAGTCTTCAGTTTAACGAGTAAAGGAAACAAACACGACGTTCACTACTGGGCGAAAAAAAACCCAAAATATGATTGGGTAAGCCCGTTAAAATGGCTACACTAACAGTTCATGCATTGGTTATTCAGGAGGACCCGTTTCCTTTGACATATCGAGAGAGAGACGATGGATGGAAAATGCTATTGCCAGGTATTGAGAGAGAAAGTTTTGCCACAGTTTACTAATGGCGTTGGCAGGAATTGACTTAATCAATATGATGGAACGCCGCCACATTACTCCGCAGCCGCTCGTGAGATTCTGGATACAAACATTGAAGGAAGATGCTTGGGCGGCGAGGTCCCATCGAGTAGCCAGCCAGATCACCCGATTTAACCCCGTGTGATTTCTGGATTTGGGCTTATTTGCTTGACAAACTCTACACTCGTGGTTTCATCTATCGAAATGCGAATGCCCTTGGCCGCAGAATAAATGGAACAACTGAAAATGATCCCACTCGATATGTTTAGAAGAACAATGAAGAGTTTCACAGAGAGAATGCACAAATGTATCATAGCGGATGGAGAAGAACTCTTTCAAGATTAAATTACAATTTAATAAAATATTTGTATGAATAAAATTCTTATAGACTTTTTGTTTGATTTGTTTCATCATTGAATGTTGTAAACTAAATAGTTGTATGTATAAAATCCTTAAAGACTTTTCTCCCACCATATATGTGTTAATATGTATTTATATTTATTTGCTAGTGATCATTTAGTGGCAGTATCATTTTCTAAAGTACTTTTTCTCGATCATTCTTTTCTGTTCTAAAAGCAATTTAAATTTTTAAGGTGTTTATCAAGTTTGGCGTTATGAAAGGTAAATTTGAGTTAGGCTGTGGCCAAAACATTTTCACGTAAGTAACATTAGATGGATCATTTCGTTACAATTATTATCATTAAGTTTAGACCGTCTTATCGTCGTTTTTAATCCGACAGAAGAAGCGACTTTATGACAAACTGGAAGGATTCATTGAGTCTTGATATTAAAATGTACGTTTACGGTACTGCGTTTTTCAATTTAAGGTTTTTGAATCGTGTAACAAATCTTGAATATACGCGCGAATGAAGTTTCGCTCATACGGTAATTTGACCTCCTTCGCAACATCTAAGGTCATAATGACTGAGGGGACCTACTACCGCAGTTCTACGCGGGATCCGATCCACGGGTCGTTGTTACATCATCCGAAGGTGGAGGAGGGTCTCCCATCCAACTACTATTCAGACCCAATGTTGCTTAACTTCACCGATGAACGGAAAGCGGTGTTACGATATTGGCAACGACGTAGCAGCCCTATAACTGAAGAACCTTTAAAAGGCCCAACCCTTTTTGCGTACCCGAATCTGGTTTATTGGATATGTGGGCAGCTATTCCCTCCCAGGCAGATGGCATAATTGTACTCGAGGGACATGGATACGTAATTGACCCGTACATTCTGAAAAAGTAAGTAGTAATGGGAAATTAGGTACCCCTCCTTCAGAGAGAATGTTTTTGATTGATTTTTCGTGTGTTTAAATAATTGTGGTGCCATTATTTTTAATTTTTTTTTTTAATGTATTTTTATAAATTATAATTTGTTAATTTTTTAAAAAGATTTTCTTAATTATTATTATTATAAGTATATAAATATGTATAAATGTCTTCCATGAATATATTTTTCATTAGAAAACGAACTATTTCGTTAAGGTGTAAAGAAATTTATGTATTTTTGGTTTTGGATTCATTATCCTTTTTAAACTGATGCTAAAAATAAAAAACATTTTTAATGACTTACAATTTTAAAGTATAAACATTTTATTTATAAATTATTACAATTTCTACTAAGTTACAATGACTAATTGCCAAATGGACTATTTATTTAATTAATAAACAAATTTTCGTCTACACTCGAGCTTTCCTAAAAACACTAAAATATGATTAGCAAGCATTGCGGTTTCTTTCTAGAAACTTCATTACTGTGGCCAAAGAATAGCTTCCAAGTAAAACAATATCAATGTTTGGTTTTTTTTTTTTTTCTTCTGAAACTATCTCGGGTGCGTGTACCTAAGAGTGCTCGATTTTACCCTAGTGCGAGATCAGTGGTTGCGAAATTACTACTTTTTATATGTAATTGTTGGTTATGCCAATTTATAACCCAATTTCGATTAAAATTATTTTCCAATTTTGTGGTATTGCGAAGAGTGGAAACTTTAAGTGAGGGAAATGGTCCTCTTAACTAGAGGATTTCAGTTTAATCTTCAACCTTATTTGTGTGTAGTTAAAATGTAATTATGAGGTAGTTTAAGCTTCTTCGCAATATCTAAGGCTATACGACCGAGAGAATCTACAGTTTTACGTGGATCCGAACCACGACTCGCTACATAATGTGGACGCGGAGGACGGTCCCCCATCCGACTACTACGACCTAATGTCGCTTAACTACTACACTGATGAATGGGAAGCGGTGTTACGACACTGGCCATGACGTAGCCCGTCTGTGTGTGTAGTTCAAAGAAAGTATCCCAATAATCATTACCACTAGTTTTTACTATAACTTTTAATAAACTGGTGATAATTATTTAATGCCCTCGCTTTTTATTATGTCCCGTCATTTATGAGCCCCTCATATTACAAAAATTGATTAGCGAGATCTCGATTATCCAAATTAGATGAAGCCTACTTGAAGAAAAAATGGTACAATTTTGGTCGATGGATTCAATTGGGCGGATTTTCTTGGAGCCGAATCTGTATTTCGACTACTTTTTATCGCAAAAGTTTATAGTAATTTAAAGTGCCTTCCAAGTTATTGCAAAGTACCTACAAAATCAAACTGCGAGTTATCCGAAGTTTCTCAACTAAAAGTGGAATAAAAATAAAACCAGTACATCAGATCGGCTCAACCTAGACACTGATCCTTCCTCTTTTGTATGCCATCGACCGTTCTGTCCTTCATTCCCAGGTATTGAAAAGTACATACAAAAACGACCAGTGAATTACCCGAATTATGAATTTCATTTTTTGATTAAAAATGTAAAAAATATTAATGGAAATAAAGACCAGGACATAAAATCACGCAGTACATCACACTATTACTTAATCTTTTGTGTGCCATTGGAGGTATTGAAAAGTACATACAAAAACGACCAGTGAATTACCCGAATTATGAATTTCATTTTTTGATTAAAAATGTAAAAATATTATGGAAATAAAGACCAGGACATAAAATCACGCAGTACATCACACTATTACTTAATCTTTTGTGTGCCATTGGAGGTCCGGTGCTAGTGTCTCCGAGCAACTGATACAATGAGCAAACCAACCAAGTTTCTATTCCTAAGGCTTAGGTATTGAAAAATACATACAAAAAATGGAACAAAGTGTTTATTACTCAAATCTAGGTATATGTAGAACTGATCTGAGGCACTGGTTTTTATTTCTATAACTTTTCATTTCAATTTTTAATTAAGTAGTACATAATTCGAATCACACACACACACAGGCGTATGAGGCGGGGGGTTTGGGGGGCCGCAGTTTTATCAAAGTTTCATTTGATTGGCAAATGTTCATACAAAAATCGACTCGCAACGCCTTCTGAAGTAAAGTATACAAATTCTATTAACAATTTCAATGACCACTTGACCAGTCTGCGTCAGGTAGTTCAGCGGGTGGGTGTTGGTCTGAAATGGCTGCTAATTTTAGCTCCTATTTTTTTTATTGCTAATTTTCGCTTCCTGTTTTCCAAATGAAATATAAATGTAAATAGTGTCCAGATAAATGGAAATCTGGATATAACTTTTCATTGCTTCCCACAAGATAAATCTTTGGTATGTACGGGGCTCCAATAACTTTAGCCCCCCCCCCATGGCCTAAATCATTAGAGCTACAGTAAAACTAAACATACCTTACAAAAGAGAATTTAATCCTGCATTTAATGAGAAACAATTAAAACTTGGTGTTCCCGCCACTGGCTTCCAAGACAGCTGAATTCGCTTTGGGTGGCTTGCAAAAAGTGACGCGAATAGATCTTGATCGTTACGCAAATTTGCTAAAACAGTTTCAATGTGTTGCGTCATTGTATCCTTCGAAAATCGATTTGCTGCAGGTTCTTGAAACAAGAGACATTCAACCTCGTCCTTTATAACTGATCCAATGTGTTCACGGACGTTCAGGTCAGGAGAATTTCCTGGCCATTCTTCATTTCCAAAGAAATCGATCTCATGGTTCCGCAACAACTGTTGAGTGGCTAATGCCTTAAAGCAGGGGGCCTTATCGTGCAGAAGTGTGACCTGATCGACATCCATAACATTGTTTGGGTTTCTTAGAAAAGGAATGACATGCTGGGATAGAATTGTAGTGCCTTGCACCACAGGATTGTTTTTTGTTGGTGAAGGCTGCCGCAAGTTGGCATGAGTGAAGTATTTAAATCTGAATAGGTAAATAAATGCAAGTTAAACGTGTCCAGTGATCAAATTTAATTCTTAAGCATTCAGTGTGGTGTGACTAGACATGAATTGGCTTTTAAGGATTATTTTGGCTTGTTGGTAAAATTGTATAGTAAAAACAAGCTTATGTACAACAACACAAAGGACGCCGTTACACATTTTATTATTTGAAAACACGGCGCCAGCAAGCAAAGGTTCTTCGTGGTAAGTTCCTATTTATAATGTTTATATTCTTTACTATTGCATATCTGTATGCAATACCGCATACTGCAGAGATTAACAAGCCTTATAGTGTTTGTGATTAGTACTGTAAGATTCATACTATAAATAATACTGTACATTCATACAATAAATTACCTTAGGCTAAGTTAGGTCTATCTAGGCAAAAGCCAAATTGTAACTCTAGCCTAGCTGAGGCCTACCGTAGCCTTTGTTTTAGATTAACCTCAGCTCTATTATATTGAAGAGGCATAGGCCTGCCTATTAATTTTTCTTAGTATATTTTACTTATTGAAAATTTATTATTTAGCTTGAGATATATTATTTTTATTTAGGTGTAGTATTAAGGTTAAGTTTACTTTAAATAGACTCGGTAATTATAGAAATAATAATGGCCTATTTAGACACTGTCAACACAGCTACAGACTTTTTCACTGTAGGTTGCAGTGGTTTTCAGGTTAAATTTGGTCAGCAGCCAGATTACTAACTATGGTGAAGCTAAATTCATCAAAATAATTTAGACTTACCAAAAATGAAGTTGCCAGTTGAACGTTACCTTTCAGTTTCTAACTGATTCATAAGTTTCATTTAGTTTCCAGGTTTTTTTAATTTTCGTTGTTAAGTTTTAGGTTATTGTTTAACACACTGCTAGGTTATTTATTGTAGGGCTATTTCCCAGACCTAGGTTTTGCAGGTTAAGTTAGGCTAGGGCTGGATTGCCCTTAAGTTTTTGGTTTTAATGGTTTAAGGTTTAGAAGGTTTTATTTAAGTTAAGTTAGGGCTATATTGCCTTTAGGTTTTAATAGGGGCTATAACAGCCATTTAATTATTGAGTTAGGGCCGTTGTAGCCCGGTTCGAGTTTCGTCTAGGTACCTAGTTTTTCTCTTACCTTAGTTATTTTCTTTAACTTACTTGCACCTAGTTCTGATAGGCCTCTATTTAGTTAAACATGGGTTTTGATTAATTGCAGTGGTTATTAATTAAAGATACGATTTAATTAAAGGTTGTTAGGTTTGAAGGTTGACTCAGTTTCCCGGTTTGGGTAACCACGAGCATTTAATTTTTTTGAGAAAAAAGGGGCCCGCTTCATGCGGTCAAAAATTTTCAAGACTGGACAAAGCTCCGTTTTTCTTTGTCAGAAACTTTTTTTTTCCTTCTTTTGGTTAATTAGGAAACCAACTTCACTAGTTGGTTAGAAACGAGGGTTTTTATTTTTATTTATTTTGTTTATATTTTCTTTGGAAATATATGCGGTTATTTCTAACCACTTTTTTCAACATTACTTTATAATATAAGCCTATTATGTTTCATGTATTTTCTTAGCAGGTGGCCTACATACTTCCTTAGTTTTCCCATTCAACTTAACACAATCCCATAATGAGAATCAACTGTAATTTATCATCCACAGGTTACTGGGCCTATATAGCATATGTATATTAATTATTAATTTTTGCCATTTTTATTATTCTTTTTCTCTGAAATATCACTTACAGTATTCTTGTCTGTCTCTTTGCAGACAAGGTTGTCATTGTGGCTATTAGTGTTACATTATTTATATATTAATATTTTTGTATATTATTTGCACAATATTATTCGTATATTAATATTAATTCTATTAGTTGTTTAATATTATTGTATATTAATATTAGTTCCATTAGTTGTTTATCAGTATTAGTTGGCAGACTGTTATATATTAGCTAAACGGTGCCATTATTTAATCCGCATTTATATGTCAAAGTTGTTACGGGTAAAAACCCCTTTGCATTTATAAATAATTGTTGCATATAATTTATTAATTGTTGTCAATAAAATACAAAATTCATATTGATGATTTTATAATCAGTCCTTCCCTTTTATTAAATTAATTCTTGCGCCGCAGTGCTGGATGCCAATCTAGTATTTGGGCGCTGGTGACCCTGGTAATTAATAATTACGTAAAGGTCTATAATAATAAATCAGACTCTTACAGAATATATCACGAAAATACTGTCCATCCCAACTCTGACCATTTGGCTTCAGCACCCACATGAGCTTCTTGCAGTGAACAAAAACACACCAACACATTCTGGACTTTTAATAATTCGCGATAATGTTCATTGTCATCGATTTCATCTGGTGTTGTGGCCCCCACTCGATCATTTTGGTAGTTAGGCCGACGTGTTACGTAAACAAAAAATTCATCGGAGACAGCTAAGCATGAAATCATCCACATCCCAATCTTCAAAATAATGGGCAAACCACATTCTGTCATCGATGTTAAGTTGGGTTTTCTTGGCTTTGGGAGTTCATGCCAAGGCTTTAAACCTTGCCTACGACGGTACAGTCGAATGATCTCACCACTAACGATCTTTCCTCTCAACACTTCGATCTCTTAGAAAGTTTAGCACAACTGTTTTTCCGCTTACGCTACCGCTTCAATGATGTCCTTTGTTTCCTGAGAGAGTGGCAAATTTGGGCGCCCAGATTTGGTTGTATCCATTTCACATTCATCCAAAGTTTATTCCAATTTCTTTTGACGAAGTCCTCACTTCTTCGCAACTTTTTGACAACTGACGACGTGTTATAAAGGTGGCTCCAATATCACGAGCTTCCCGAAATGTTATTGCTCGTATGCGATCTATCACACGTTGCCTCTCCGAATCACCAATTAATTGAGAAGCCATTATATTATCACTATCAGCTAGAGAAATTTTAATACCCGCAATAAATAAAGAATTTTATATATTTTTATAATCACTAAAAACTATTTCGATATAAGTAAACATTAAGCTGCAAATAGGGGGGCTAAGGTTTTTTGGAACCCCTTAGTAAATACTATGAGTAAATTGTAGATTTCATTTGTATGACACCTCATGAATGCCATAAGGCTAATTAGTAGGTTTTGATTAGACTCCAAGAAAAATCGCCCAACTGAATCTGTTGAATGAATCCATAGTTGCCACAGTAACGAAAAACAAAATTTAAAGCTAACTAAAGTTTAACATCTAAAATGAGTGTCTAATAAACGCATCAATAAGTTACAACTAAATGTTTTTAATTTATATGCAATAAAGATAACTTTTGCAAATCAATAACAACATAATTTATTTGCATAATATATATATATATATATATATATATATATATTATATATATTATATATATTAAACACAGACCGTGCATGGAACAAGGAACGGTCTGTGTTTAACATATAAGTTTCTCAGGGGACCATTCTGAGTTTGTATGTATATATATATATATATATATATATATATATATATATATATATATATATATGTTATAATGTTTCAGACCAACAAAGACCCTAGGATCCACTCATGGTTGGTCTACTTAACTGTGTTCGTAATTGTGTATTGTGTATGTCCTCCGTGGTGACGGAGGGGACCAAGAACATAAGAAATTTTTACAGTGGGCACACTAGGGGCCACTTCGGCCCATCAAGGTGGCTCCACTATATAAAACTGCCTGTACATTGGCAACGACCAAAATATGTGTATATATATATATATATTAGGGTGATGCAAAAAAGGGGTCAAATTTTTTTTTTTCAATTTTCAGGGAGACACCCTCCTATTTTATTCATATTCCTAAGAAAGCATTGTATGCGAAATTTGGGGTTGAAAAAGAGAAAATTAGAGGTTGCTACAAGCTTTAAAAATAAATGTATATCAGTTTGTGCTCAAAAATATTGTTTTGTTGATATTTTCGCCGGAGCCGGTTTGATATGTACCTAGTTAACCTAGTTTGAAAAAAAACGATGACATTCTAGACTATAGTACGTAGTGAGCTCATAAAATAGTAAATAATAGGCACGCTGATTTCCGCACCACCCTCTGAGGTACAGCGTATAGCGCGTTAACTTTTTTTTATGTGGAAGTTTCCCCAGTAGGCATATCATAACCACTTATGTATGTTTATTTTCGTTTTTTGTGAAGCAAGAGTAATGTTTCTTGTTTTTGTTTGAGAGTGACGACCTGTAACTTTTAACAATTTGAAGAAGGTATTGTTTCTGCTCTTCATCATTAGTTATCAGTTTGTTGTATTCCTCCATCAGTCGTACACCTCTTTCCGCAATGTCGTTTACCACTTTGAGTCCATATGCGATATCTCTTGCATTCGCATAACTTTCATCATCATTCCATTCTTCAGCATCTTTTTCAAGAAAAGTGCAAGGCACCTCTAGGATTTCAAAGAATCTTTTTGTGTTCGCAGTAACGAAATCCTGCAGTTGTTTCTGCCCAGCTGATTCAGGATTTATTGATGCTCGTTTGCTCGGTTTTGAGTCAACTGGTTTCTGCAGAGCATGCTTCATTTTGTTTTTTGTCTCATGCGAAACAGCTGAATCAAAAAATGCAAGCGCCACAAGCTCCTCAGAGAGGTACCACAAATGTCTCAAAAACTTATTGAGTGCAGCACTTGCAATTTTGTCATCCTTTTGTTTGTAGAGCTGCAGACTTTGCACAAAATGCAAATCTGAACGGGGGGCGCATGAGGGTATGGGTGCCAGGTACCACGATCTGATGTATATCGCAGCTGAAAAGCAGCAAACATCTCTGTCCTTTTTCCTCTCTCTCAGTTAGTTTAAACTGAGATTTAAACATCCAAATTTTAATGCAGTAAATTAGCTTGCCCATCCATCGTGCTCTGTGATAAGCTCCGGGTGCTTTAAAGCTGATTCCTGACTTGGGAGCACTACCGATGAAAATGAGCGTTAGCTCGAGCAATTCCTTGTAGTCATCACGAGGCTGCTGTTCATCAAGCTGAGCTTGAGCAAATTGAATGAGTTCTTCAGCATCTGAGATTTTCTCTGCAATGTTAGGGTCATCTGTTGCTGTTTGGTAATTGTTCTTGTCAATTTCCACCCACTTTGCTTTGAATCTCTTAAACAGTTGTATGTCAGGGCCACTAGAAGATGGCAAGGAGACAGAAACTGCAGCTTCTAACACTATTTCGAAAATATGATGTCGGCAAGCCAGCCACAGCATATCTTTATCCAATCTTTGCTCTAGTAACATACAAGCACCACTCTTAGAACCTGTGTTGGAGGCAGTGGTGTCAAAACACATGCCCTTCACTTGGTCAGATATATTCCACTCCAATACTAACTGATGGACAGCATCTGCAATGTTTTGACCAGTTCCTCTGGCAAGTTTGGGAATACCAAGAAGCTGATCAACTCCTTGGCCGGAAATTAGAACTGGCAGTCGATCAACATTTTCATGACCAGTAATATCTTCCAGTAGTTTGCCGTCCCAATGTATTTGGAGAGGGCAATTTGTTTCGAAATCCTGCTTCAAATTTTCTGCCATTGTCTTGCGGTTCCTTTGTCTTGCTCTCCGTATCGATGAATAGCTAACACTGTATTCTTTAGGGTTTTGCCCAAGAGCATTGATTGTTGGGATCAAGATTTCCGAAGCAGCTCTATCACTTACTTTTGCAGCATCAAGAGATACAAGCATTGAAGAATCCATAAGCTTTGCACTCTTAGACTTTGATCTACTTTGTCTCGAAGTTGATGGCTGCTGAGGGTCAGCAACAAATTCTTCTTCTGATTTTGAACTATCTTCATTCAAACTTGAAGGACTTGAACTTGAGAGCACTGCTGCTTCGAAAACGGCTGTTTCCCTCTTTCTTTTCTTTTCAAGCAATGTTTCCTTTTCTCTAGCAATCTCTTCCATTTGTGAAAAAACTTTATCCACTCCAGACATTTTGCCTTTTCTTCCTTTTTGTCGTTGCAGCATCAAAAACTCACGATCTTCATCTATCTTTATCATGTCAAGAGCACTTGCATGTGCAATGTCAAACAGATCTTGCAAGTCATTTTGCCAGCTCTCTTGTTTTTGAAGTAGTGCAGGTGATTGCTTCTTCTTATTATTTCTGTTCTTCTTTAGTTTCTCCCACTCGTTGAAAAGTTTCTTTACTCTCTCCACGACATGACATTTCAACACTGTTGGGATGCGTGCCTTTTCCCACACATCCATAACATCTCTAGCAGTCAACAAAGCCGCTGTTTTCACCTGTTGCTTTTTATTGATCTTGTAGTTCATAACAATGCTAATGTTTCCCTTTTAGATGGAAGCTGGGTTTCTTTGAAGGACTCTATAGGATGTCCTATGAGCCAAACAACTGTTTTGTGACGCGTATGCCGCTCCATGAGTGCAACTCAGCAACTGCTATACAACCACTCTCAGCGAAGGCAGCAAAGATACTGAGTCAGTGACGCCGCACTTACACTGACGCGGCCGCCACAGTGACGTCACAGCAAAGAAATGATTCTAGAATGTTCGGCCACGGCGTCTATAGCAATGAAAGGGATGAGAAGGTTTACGGAAAGAGGTTCAGAGTCTGTTATGACTGCTATATGTTGCTGACTACCATTTTTGATGAAATCTGCAAAATAAATAAATGTACAATAAATACAAACTGAAAAATAACAATATACAAAATGTTCAATGGATGGTAGCAACCTCTAAAATGTCTTCAATTGTGCTGAAATTTTGCATGTTCAGTTTTTACACTAAATTAAATAAAATTAGAGGGTGTCTTCAAGTTTTTGAAATGATAAGTTATTTTGCATCACCCTAATATATATATATATATAGAGAGAGAGAGAGAGAGAGGAGAGGGAGAGGGAGAGGGACGCAGGAAGTAAGGGCCAAGGACGAATGCCCACAAAAACGCCTCCCTAACCCCATACAGCAGTGGTCTCCAAAGTGGGGTGCGCGAAGAAAATTTTGATTCTGATTTATCATTGTTTTTTCGTAGAAAGTTTTTGAATTTCAAGAAGATGACCGAGAAAGAAAATACTCGCTAACACACAGTCATTCCTAGGAATTTGCGAGATAGTATCCGCGATATCGCTTACTCGCGATTAAAATTTAGCAAACTAAATATCACAATTCGAGATCGCCGCATTATTTTTGTAAAATAACAGTTGACTGACATCAGGGAAGATACAAGTTCACGAACCGAATTTCAACAAAACTGTGCACAATTGGTGGATTGGATTAAAAAAGGAGTACCCAGATTTAGTAAGCGCAGCGAACGATGCGCTCCTTCCATTTGGATCTACATACCCGTGTGAGGTGTCTTTTTCTGCTATGATAGGTATTAAAACCAAGAATCGAAATAAACTGAACTTGGAACCGGACCTTCGAATCGCTGTATCACAAAGTGTCAAACCAAGATTTTCAGAAATTATGAAGCACAGTCAGCCATATTGTTCTCATTAAATTATATTAGTAAGTATATCTTCAGCCTATCGCATTTCTGTTGTATACTATTAACTTACTAGTAAATAATGAAAGGATATATATATATATATATATATATATATATATATATATACGTACGTGTAGTATATATATATATATTTTGGCTCTTCTTCCTCTATGGCAGTGGTCTCCAAACTTTTTTGATCACGCACCCTTTAATCAACAAAAATAAATAACACTGCCATAGAGGAAGAAGAGGACCAACATCAAGGTTCAGGATTTTCGAGTTGCCTGAACATTCCGCGTTTCAAATATTAGAAGTCATAGACAGGGGAAAGATGGATTGAGGAAGATTGTTCCATAATTGACTGGTTGAGTAGATGAAAGATTAAAAATACTGTTTAACCCTTGCGTTAGAGAGTTGGTAAAAAAGGAATGAAAATGTGTCGAAAGTTTAGTACTGCGTGCTCTCTGTAAAGGAGGTATGCAGTTACAGAGTTCAGAAGAGCAGTACCCGTTATAATAGCGATATTAAAGAGAGTGAGAGGCAAAACTGCGGCGAAGAGAGAGGGATTAAATATAGTCAAAATAGATCGTATAAGGGCTGTTCCAACGAAGACTGCTAATATCCTCGCCTCGAGATTTGAAACTGATCTTACAGCCGAGGAACTGCAGGTATTTGTGGAAGAAAAGTGAACCTTCAGGTTACGTGTAGGAAAATTGACTGAAGGCGGACTACGTACAGTTCCTTTCGAGTTACGGCAGTCTGTGATGATCCAGGGGTATTTATGGATCCAGCAGTGCGGCCGGAACGGGCATATGTACGGTGGTTCTGCGAGAAGGGAAGAAAAACACCTGCAGCCCCTCTCACGAGTGCTGGAGAGGGTAATTATGGAGACCGCATGCGTCGTACTGTGGAGGAAAATCCTGCTGGGTCTAGTGCTGTAACTGCTGTACCTGGTATAGATGGAATTCACTCAATTCAACACGTAGTGAATGTGCCTTTTCAAGAGATGGATGGCAGAACTCTTTCATCTTCCTAATGTGCAACATTCAAAGTAATCTCTTACACTTGTAGAGGCCTAAGCTTAGGCAGTAACAGCAAACACAAGCGGATCATAATTGATAAACTGTAAGAGAATGCTGATATTCTCTGTCTAAAGCAGTGGTTCTTAACCGGGGGGGCGCGCCCCCCTAGAAACAGGAATTTCTCTAATTGTATTTGTTATTCTCTTAACGAGAGCATGGGCTAATATTGAGAAGTTATTGAGAATGTTATTTTGATTGAAGGGGGGCGTGGAGGGAAGGACCAATTCCTAGAGGGGGCATGGTAGTAAAAAGGTTAAGAACCACTGGTCTAAAGGAAACATGGCTTTAGAAACAGGACTTAAAGGATCTGAATAGCCTGTCCAGTGACTTTCATGGGATAGGGGAGGCCACCAGAGATAAACAAGATAATCTCCTTGCAGGCCACCCACCTCGTGGGGTAGCTATTCCATGGAAGTTAGGGGATGGGAACAGGGGGGAAGCCGGGTTAAATCCCCGGTGCCCGGACCTCTAGGGGGCCCGGAAAGAGGGAGGATAAAATCTAAAAATATTAATAAAGCAATTGATTAAATAACAGAGCGGAAATATAATTAATGAACATACATTTTATAGAGATTATCATACTGTATGTTTTGAGTAGTGACTTGGACATATAATCAGTTTGCTTGTTATGTATTCCAAATACATTCATAATAAAGTATTGAGTAAACAGGGGGCCTATATACCAATCCTTCCCCGGGACCCGCGGCAGCTCTCGCCGGCCCTGGATGGGAAATATATTAGTGAATTAAAACTTGGGTTGAACTAGCTAACTGGGATAGAACTGTGTAGACAATAAAAAATTTGTCATTTTGTGTATCTACAGTATATGCCTTTTCAGGCAGTTGATAATAAAGAAGATTACCTTATCAAATTAGGGCAGGTCAGCAGTATTATTGATGAGTTGGATACAACATGTGTAGCTATTATTGGTGATCTCAATGCTAATGTGTTTAATGATAATTAGAAAGAGTATGTGTGATCTTTCCAGGAAAGGTCACGAGAAAAGGAAACGCCAAGAATGTTAAGAAAAGAGGAAGGATTGAGTTGTGTTGCTGAAAGTAAGGGGATGGTCGTGTGGAAGATTGTGACAAGTAGAGAGATGGAGGAACATTGAAAGCCACAAGGTTTTCTCTGCCCCAAACAGATATAGCACAAGGCTCAGAGGTCAGGTGTCCCATAGCCGTCTTACGCGAGTCATGAAGTGACTGCTGTTTGGGACGCTTTGGGAAGCGGGTGGAGAAGTGAAGAGTGGAATCATCGGCATAGGAGTGAATAGGACAGGAAGTGCGACTTAAAAGATCATTAATAAATAAAAGGAAAAGAGTGGGTGACAGGACAGAACCCTGAGGAACACCACTGTTAATAGCTTTAGGAGAAGAACAGTGGCCACCTACAACAGCAGCTATAGATCGGCCAGAAAGGAAATTAGAGAGAAAAGCACAGATAGAAGGAGGGCAGTTTAGAAATGAAAGATTTGTGCCAGACTCTATCAAAAGCTTTTGATATGTCCAGCGTAATAGAAAAAGTTTCACGGAAATCCCGAAAGGAGGATGACCGAGAGTCAGAGCTATGCAAGAAGATCGCCAGTAGAGCGTCCCTTTCGGAACCCTTACTAACGATCTGAAAGAAGATTGTGAGAAGAGAGGTGTTTAAGAATTTCCTTTTAAGGATAATTAAAAAACTTTGGAAAGACAAGAAATCAAAGCAATTGAATGATAGTTGGAGGGTTGAGAGCGGTCACCTCTCTTTGGGACAGGCTGAATGAAAGCGAACTTCCAGCAGGAAGGAAAAGTGCCAGATCGGCCCAGATGAGAGAGAAAGACAAAAGAGTGTGCCTGGCAGGGTGTCAGCATAAAAGCACAGTTCTTAAGAATAACAGGAAGAACACCATCAGGATTGTATGCAGGGGTGGACTGAGAGGTCGGGCAATCGGGCATGGACCGAGAGCCCGGGCCATTAGGGGGCGGCGGCCCCGGCCCGCAGTCATCATAAAACAGTGTGTGTGTTCTCAATTGGGACAAGTGTCTAATCGAACTGTAGTATGAAAAAAATCGGATTTCAAGGTGCCCATGACCTCATTATGCCCGAGGGCCCAGGTTGCCGTCAGTCCGCCCCTGATTGTACGCCTTCCTAGAGTTGAGTCCAGATAGGACAGGAAAAACAGCTTTAGAAGAGAGTCTAATTTCAGAGATAATAAGGTCAGAGGGGGGAGGAGATGGAGAAACAGCACCGGAATCGTCCAGGGTTGAATTGTAAGCGAAAGTTTGAGCGAAGAGTTCAGCTTTGTTAGAAGAGACGGCAATTAGAATTTTATAGATTTTCACATTTTTGTCGGATGAAGGAATTTTTGGCGAGTCGAAGAGCAGATTTTGCACGATTCTGGGCAGAAATATAAGCTGAGTGAGTCAGGAGTTAGATAGCAACGGTATCTTCCTGAAAGCCTCCTTTCTGTTGTGGATAGCATTAGAACAAGTTAAAATAAGGTTTTTAGCATTAGTAGTAGGGATAAAATATGGAATGTACGCCTCCATGCCCGAGAAAATATCACCTCTGTGATGCGCTCAGCACATCCAGAAGGGCCCCGGCCACGGAAGCAGTAATCATTCCATGAAAAATCGCAGAAGTACTGCCGAAGGGTCTCCCAATCAGCGGCGTCGAAATGCCAAAGGCGCCTCCTTTTGGGAGGATCCAAAGGTCGAATTGGGAGCGATAGGACAAAAAACAGATATAAGATTGTGGTCGAAGGAGCCCAACGGAGAAAAAAGTTTCACAGAGTAAGAAAAAGGATAAGCGGCAAGAAATAAATCCAGAATGTTGGGCCTATCTCCAAGGCGATCGGGGATACGAGTAAGTTACTGTACAATCTTCTCTAGGTCATTTAGGATAGAAAAGTTGTAAGCTAGTTCACCAGGGATGTCAGTGAAATGGGAGGAAAGCCAAAGGTGGGGGTGGTGAACATTGAAATCTCCTAAAATGGAGATTTCAGCAAAGGGAAAGCGGGAAAGAATTTATTCCACTTTGGAAGTGAGGTAGTCAAAGAATTTTGCATAGTCAGTAGAATTAGGGGAAAAGTAAACAGTGCAGATGTATTTAGTTTAAGATTGGCATGTAAGCCGTAGGCAGAGAGTATAGAATTCGGAAGAGTCGAGTTGGAGAATACGAGAACAAGTTAGGTCATTGCGTACATATATGCAACATCTACCTTTGGAGTGAAAATTGATAGAGAAAGTAAGAGGGTGCAGAAAAGGAGTTGTTGTTAGTCGTCCCAGGCATCCGAGTTTCAGTGAGGAAAAGATGATGATGAGGAGAGTGGTGTCAACAGATTGAAAATTTGAGAAAAGGCCACGAATGTTGCAGAAGTTTAAGAAAAGTGATCAGACAGAGGCCCAGAACATCTCGAATGGTCGGTATCAGATCCAGCCCCGTTACCCGGGTCTGCGTTCCCGGTATCGCCAGTAAGGGACCAGACGTGGGGAAATTATGGTACCAGGGGACTCCGAGGCTCTTGAAGTTGATGTCTGGCCATATGCCTCTCTTAATTGAGTTTTACATTAATTGTATTCCAATACCGTCAAAGGTAATGATGTGTGTAAAGCGGAATTAGATTGGTCCACAGTTGATGATGAGAGCAACAAGAGTATTGTAATAAGTCTGATGATTGCTAATCATAATGTATCCCTAATGACGCTCTATCTTGTCAGGATATAAACTGTAGAATTCAAACACACATCTTGGAATTCAAAGACCATGTATGAACAAATTGTTTCCTCTCTCAATAATGCTAGCTTAT
>JAJOZX010000114.1:1457500-1705000 GCA_023014485.1 Bathynomus jamesi
TGTCTTACAATGGGAGCGTTTTCACCTTAACCCTTTATGTCCTGGCGGTACTTCTAGGTACCACATCTTTAAAATCTCCATAATTATTTTTCTACCCGGTTGATCCTGCCGGTACTTTCAAGTCCCAATGTGAATTAGTTTCTTTGAGATAATAGATGGCGTTGAGAAGTAAATGTGAGCGTGTGGCGCCAGAGGCTGTTTACTCTTTAGTATCTCTGCTGTGAAGACCGAAGAAATTTCAGTGCAATTACTTCCCGAATATTCTGTGCCATATCTGTTCCAAATAACAAAGGTAAGGGTTATTTTATTTTTTATCTTGTTCTTGAAATGTTCAAGAATGCTTCAAACAATTGTTGTTCTTGTTTATTATTTTTAAGTGTGAAATAATAAAGGATTTATTGAGTCAACTTCTAAGTACCAACAGGACAAAAGGGGCATAAGTCTACATCGTTTTCTTTTGGTTTTCTTTCAATTTTATGGATGACTATTTTAATTTATGTGGAAATATTTGAACTTCAACTCATGTGTTTACACAAGATGCTGCCTTCTTGGGTGAGCAAGTGTTAGTGGACTTGTTCATCAAGTTCAACACAGCCATCCCCTCCAGTGCTGCAGTGGAGCGTTTGTTCTCTATGGGCAAGGACATCCTGAGGGCCAAGAGATCATCCCTGTCTGATGAAAACTTTGATATGCTAATTTTCATGAAGGGCAACATGCATCTCATGGACAAAATAGAGAACGAGAAGAAGAGGGAAAATTAAATTATATATATATATTTGTGTTTTTCATTTTTTTTATAATAAAAGTTAACGTTAACGGTTTATCGGTAACTTCCGTTACATGTTTTAACGAATTAACGGATTAACGGTTAACGAAGTTAACTTTTTGGTTAACGGATTAGCGGTTAACGAAGTTAACTTTTTGGTTAACGGTGCCCACCACTGGACTAATGCCTCACTATTTAAGGAATTAACAGAAACCACCCTTCGAGTCCTCATTTGAGTCTGGAACATTTTTCACGCCCTTCTCGATTTGATGTTTTTTTTGCGGATGAACAGACATACGTATATTTTAGTATTAGGTATTTCTTTTCTAATACCAAGATATTGGTCCATTCCACAGTATTTTGGTATTTGGTATTTCCTTTATAATAATAATAATACCAATATACCCATGTCTGTCTCATTTGCAAAAAAAAAAAAAAAAAAAAGTGCCGAATGACCCTACATTAAATTAAGTCTGGTTAACTTTATATATACGGATTTGAAAAAATATAGTACCTCGCTTATGCGGAGATATGCGCGCGCGCGCGCGCGAGAGAGAGAGAGAGAGAGAGAGAGAGAGAGATATATATATATATATTCATTAAAACTTTTTAACTCGAATGAAATCCAACCTAGAAAAAATATATATTTCAAACCATTTCGCCCGCATTTCAGGACTCTTGTCACCATTAACAAATAATATTCATGAAAAAGTGACTTTACCAAATTTAAACCGACATCAATTTATTTATTTTGGGCATGTATAATAAATATATAAAACCTTGGTTAACCTTGGTTAACCTTGGTTTTTATTCCACCCGAATTGTTCATTCTAACGAAAGTCAAGCTTGTTACTCACAAAAATCAGACCTTAGACCTACAGTTTAACGTGGAATTCGAACCACGTCCCACCACGAGCGGTCAGAAGTTACGAGGTCCTCGCCCGGACTCGATCTCACGACCTCCCTATTAGCAGCCCAGCGTCTTAACCACTAGGTTACCCTGGGTACCCATTTGTCTACCAACCAATTTATTTTATTGTGTGGAAGGATGAACAGCTGGGTTTTGCTGCGTGCCGCCTGCCGTCACCAGGTCTCGATCCCGGGACCGATAGATTCGTAGTCAGTGATGCTAACCACTACACCACCGAGGTGCATATATATATATATAATTTTTTTTTTAAATTTATTGGGGTTGTTTAACCTCCTTCGCAACATCTAAGGTCATATGACGTAGGGGACCTACAGCTTTACGTGGGATCCGAACCACGGGTCGCGACATAATCTGGACACGGAGGAAGGTCTCCCATCCAACTACTATCCAGACCCAATATCGCTTTTATATATATATATATATATATATGATTCAATCCGACGCGAATGCAGCGAGTCTTTTGTTTATATGGAGGTTCTGGATATAGTAGGCTAGGTGTAGTTGTAACCCCTAGTTCCTGTCCCAAAGCTGGATCCTATCCATGAAAAAGAAAAAGCTATAGTGTTTGTAATTTACCATTACTTATTCGGACTATAGTGGATTTAATTTTCCCAGAAGAGTTCCTTGTTCCATGTACGGTCTGTATGCATCATAAAAAAACCTCAGGGGACCATTCTAAGTTCAATCCTATATACACATGGGTGTGTATATATATATATAGTGTATTTAAACGAGTGGTGCAAAAACGAAATTGAATAATTCTTCATTCAACTGACATCAACATTAAGAAAATTTATAAGTCATTTAATTCATTACTGTTTCAAATTTTACATTTGGTATTTAGTGAGAACCTAATTTGCATCATTTTCAATAACAAAACGAAATTTTACTTTCTAATTCAGTGAAAACATCGTCCAAAACAGTTACCGGAATTGATTGTGAGGCGTACCTAATGCCCATTTTTTTTTAGGTCACTAATATTCATTGGTTTGTCGTGATACGCGGTTCTCTTTACATATCCCCAAAGATAGAGAGGTCCGAAGAACGAGCTGGACATCTTGTAGGTCCTTCTTGACCAATCTACTGTCCTGGAAATGTTTCGTTTAGAAAGATACGATCGAAATTAGGCTATGCACCATCCTGCTGAAACGCAGCACAGCAATAGACCCGCAATTTGTCGTAACATTCTGAGATGTGAGAGTCTCCACTAACGGTTTTGTCTTAGAAAAAACGTTCACTTTTGGCGAATGACTCGTGCTCGTAGGTTTGTTTGTTCCTTCCAGATTTTGCAGTTACGCCAGTTTAATTTATGAGAGGTATAGAAAGTTCCCTTGTAATTAAAAATGAGATTTGTTGAAAAAGCGATCATCATTTTCAGTTCTTTCCATAAATTTTTGACAGGCGTTAAGTCTTGTAGCATAATCTTCCTCAGGTAGTTGGTGAACAACCTGTATTTTGAAGGACCTGAACTTTAAAACTCTACAATTTTATGCACAGAGGGTATGGAATGTTTAACTCAGATGCTGCTGCTGCTTCTGCCGCCCTCCTTGTTGACTCCTTTGGGATTCTCAGGAATGCTTCTCGAACAGCACCTACTTTTTCTGGAGAAATTTATATTCCATCCGGAGATTTCCCTTTGCTGACATTCCCTCCTGCAACGAACTTCTTTACCCACACTCGGATAAGATATCTGTGTGTTGTGGGTTTGTTTAATTCACGCGTAAGTCGTCTTTGGGCTGTAATGATTCATCCACATTCGTGAACCCACCTTACGGACTTAGCTTTCTCTTGAACTTACGCCATTACAATTAAAGCCTAGACCAGGTAGGGGTGGGCCGCCAGGTAGACCAATCAGCACCAGAACTGTTGAGTTGGAGGAGCGGGTCCTGAATCGCGTGGAGGAACATCCTGGTGTCAGCACCCGAAGGGTAGCAGCAGCAGAGGGTCTAAGATACGCAACTGTGTGAAGAATTCTACGGGAACAACAGCTTTATCCGTATCACATTCAGAGAGTACAAGGTTTTACTGAAGCTGATTTCCCACCACGAGAGGCTTTTTGTACTTGATTCTTTCAAACAATGTGCTCGCGATCGTCTTTTTCTATCCTCCGTGTTGTTTTCTGATGAGGCTGCCTTCACAAGAAATGGCGTGATCAATTTTCACAACACTCATCACTAGGGCGAAGAGAATCCGCATGCCATCATCCAGTCAAGACACCAACAACAATTTAGTATCAATGTATGGGCAGGACTTATTGCCGACAACTTAATCGGTCCTTTTGTTTTGCCTGGAAGATTAACGGGAGAATCATATTCCAATTTTTTAAGGAATGATTTAAGCGGTTTACTAGATGAAGTTCCTCTTGGTGTTCGACGTCGTACGTGGTTTATGCATGACGGCGCTGCGCCTCATTTTAGTCGACTAGCCAGAGACTATTTGGATGACTATTTCCCTGATAAATGGCTAGGCCGTGGAGGACCCATTGCTTGGCCTGCTCACTCCCCGGACCTGAATCCACTCGATTTTTACCCGTGGGGTCATCTGAAATCCATCGTTTACGCGACACCCATTGACAACGTTCAAATGCTTCGCCAACGTGTAGAACAAGGACGCCAGAAAATCCGAGCAATACCTAGAATGTTTGAACGCGTCAGTCTATGACGAGGCTTGTTCAGGCGTGTATTCAAGCGCAAGGCGGTTATCTTGAGCACTTCCTTTAAAGGTAAGGCGGATATGCTGGAACACATAACGGGCTGTAACTCGGAAACAAGCGACTTCGATGCATATGTTTATATAAACTTTCTTCATTGTTTTCAGGTCCTGAATCCATCCTCAAAGTGCGTCCCACATGTTATGTAACACCCTGTATAGAGTAAAAAGAGAGATTATATTTTTTTTTCTCTAACTATCGCATTTCCGCCATTGTCTAAGAGGGTATACAAAAAACTTGCAACATTACTGAATCAAATGCATTTAATTTTTTTTTCGAATATATTAATTCACTAAATATCAATTACTGTTTCTTTGTGCACCATTCACCTAAATAGACAAATATATATATATATATATATATATTATAATTACCATTTCAATTTTTGTCCGTATGTGAGAATCTCAAAGGAGACAATTCTCAAATATATCTATTCCCACTTAATTCTATTCTTACCCACGGCTTTCCAACTTTGGTCTAGGTTAGGTTAGGAAATGTTAGGCACTCTCATTTGACGCTTTTTCTGCGAATGACATTCTTTCTGAAATTAAAAAAAACTTCTCAAAATGGGACTGCTTCGTATCCACATCGCGACTCTGCGAGGTTAAGCGACGATAAGTCTACTCAGAAATTGGATGGGTGACCCTCCTTTGTTTAAATAATGCGGCGATCCGTAGATAGTTCCGATCCCAGGTAAAGTTATAGGTCCCCTCCGTCACGCGTCTTTTGCCTCACGAAGGAGGTTAAACAACCCAGACATTATTTTTGTCATTTTCATAAACGTGTATTTCTTCTTTATGTAAATAAAGAGCGAGTGAGAATTAGCTAATATTTTTGGCAAACGTATTTTACTGGAACTTCTGTAGGAGATATATTGAGTACCATTCTACGATACCATAAAAACATTTCTCCTTTGAAGTTTGTCAATTTTTGTTGTTCTCCAATTTTTCCATTTATTTCTAAATTTATTTAATTATTATAATTTCCTTCTTCACTAATAAATGATCATCTTACTTTATCCTTTAATGAGCTTTCTGTGTCCTTTACAATAATCATTTATAGGATTTTTTTCCCTATTTTACATTCATATTACTTAATTTTTAAATCAGATATGGTGGCAATCCTGCTTCGTTTTTTAGTTTATTCTCGTGCTTAATTCATTACTTGACCCGTTCATCTTCAGCGAACGCGGGATTTCTGATTTTTTTTATTATTTGAAAATCCTGAAGTTCGTTGGTCAGACTGATGATATGAATTAAGATTTATTAATTTCTTCACCTATTGTTAATCCTTCTTTCTTTAAATTACTCCGAGTTCTCAATTTAAGCTCTTTTGCTATTGAGCTTTTGATGTTCAAATATTAAAATATTTGTTATACTCCGAATGGGTTAAATTAAGATGGCGTATGCCATGGTTCTAATGTAGAACGCTTATTCCGGGGAAGTAATTTTAAGCCAATTATACATTTCAGCATCTATATTGTACCTGATTATATTTCTTAGGTGACCTCGCTTCCTAAGAGCGAATTACAAAGTTTTCGTTCTGTTTCTGGAAAGTTGAAGACATTTTTGGAAAGAAATCTTGAAAATGGCCATAAAAGTCTGGTCAAAGGTAAGATTTGGAAGTGGAGATTTAATTTTTTTTTTCCGACCTCTTTGCCACAAAGATTTTGGGAATTCAAAATGGCAGCGATGCAGAATTCCGGTACAACAATATTATATACTTATATTTCTTCTGTTCATTATTTTTTAAAAATAAAAAACACGTAAACTGAATGAGAGGTAATAGATAAAGGGTTATGCGTTTGTTGTTTAAGTACGTTATGAAGCAGCCAATAGGCCTACAAACATTATGATGTTCGCCTATTACAGTATAGGTTTTATGGTAATCTGAGGTTGACAAATTTATGAGGACTTATTTGGCGAACTTATATATAATATATATATATATAATTTGCATTGAAAAAGTGTACTGTAGTTCCAATGTGTCGTGACTTTTGTGACACCTTGTATATTTAATACTTAATAAAAGCAAATAATTATTTTATCTTTGTGATAAAATACTCGGGACTTCTTCAGGACTTGTATAAACTACGTACAGAAGAAATAAGATAAGAAAGTGGTACGCGGATAAGTTTAGGTTTCATGCTTGTGAAGTTGACTGATGGGAGGTGTGGCCATGAAAGCTGTTATCGGTTTTAGGCGAATTTGTCTACAACAATTTGTCTAAAGATACAATTTATCTACAATAATTTGTCTACAGATACAATTTGTCTAGAGAAACTATTACTAATATTGGACCTAGTATGTTTCATGGACTGCTCTCGATTTTCCTACGAAATTGAAAACAAGGGCAGTCGATGACCCTGATTTTGTTTCTGCAATCGGTTTTCTTGAGAAACGAAACCAAACCAAACCAAACCAAACCAACCTAGTTTCTTATACTATTGTTTTTTTTTGCAAGATATCACACTAATTCTTGTCATTTTTTGTGAATTTGTATGGCGTAAGCGCCACACCAGCTCGGACTTATTCAAAAAGATGTTGGAGTGTATTGCGTCGTTTCAGTAAATAAATTTATTCAATCTCCAATAACATTTTTCTTTATCATTTCTCAAGAAAACCGATTGCACAAACAAATTTTTCATTTTTTTGAAAAAATTAATAATAATAAACATCAAATAGCTTTCATTTTTCCTCTAGACAAATTGTATCTGTAGACAAATTATTGTAGATAAATTGTATCCGTAGACAAATTATTGTAGATAAATTGTATCTGTAGACTAATTGCTGTAGATAAATTGTTGTAGACAAATTGTTGTAGATGAATTGTATCTTTAGACAAATTGTTGTAGATAAATTCGCCGGACACCCCGGCTATCCATAATGAATGAGGACAGCCAGAAACTGGTGCTTAAACTTTTTTTTTGGAGTTCGAACCCCCGACCTCAGTGTTTTCACTTCCCTTATAAGGAAATGGTGTTACCCAATGAGCTAAAGGCGCTGGCCCCGCTACCCATATAGTAGACCAGTAAAATAAGTTTGTTATACCTCGGTACGGGAGGGTATCCATTGCCAATAGATGACGGCTTAAACATTTTTTTTTAATATCAGTTTTGAGCAAATATGGCGTAAACACGTTGACCGAAGTAGATCCCGAGGCCCCTCTGGAAGGTTTCCTCCTCGAGTACTTTCTAGCTTTTCATCAAGAAATGAAGGAAGGCATGAAAAAGGGCATGAAGAAAGATATTGATGGTATGAAAGAGGACATTCGACGCACGAAGGAAATGGTCACCAAAATTGTTGACCTACTCCACGGCTCAACGCCTCCATCTGTCCGGTATTTATGTATTGCGTACAAAGAGTTTTTTATATTTAACGTATTTACCTTCTCCGAAGGTGTTAAAATGAAAATGTTCCCAAAAGAAAGTGGTTCATGAACATATTTTCCTTCATTTCATAAAAATGTAAACGTACGAGATTCGCGGATATGCATTTGGTCAAATCACAGAATAAATAGACGTAATTAAAGCCGGCCGAACGCAGGATCGTCTCGCGACTCGGGTCATGACGACTCGAGTCGCGCGTGACTTTACATTGACGGAATGGGAGCAGCGTGCGGGGCTCCCTTTCTGTCAATGTGAAATCACGCGCGACTCGAGTCGTCAGTCGCGAGACGATCCCGCGTGCGGGCGGCCTAAGAGTAAAGTAAATTTGTGTCGTGTCGTGTCGACTGCGAATAAGACAACTAATTATATTCATCGAGTTTAATTATATGGGATGTTACGCATACTACAACAACCAGGGACAAAATTTCACGTATCTTATTTCTCCGTGTATTGTCCCATCCTGCACACGAAATTTTTGTACGCGACTGTACAGCGTACGCAAAGGAAAGTTAATTATCGGAAATAGAAAGATACTTAACCCAAAATAGGTTTGAAACAGAAAAAAAAAAAAAACGCAAAATTTACGAATCTGGATTATCAAATCCAAACCAAATTTACTCCGTCCAAAATCCTTCATTTAATGATTTCAGTCTGAAATACACTAAAATTTGAGGAACTTTCACTAATTACGAACAATTTCTTATTTGTTTTTATATATTTAAAATCTTTTGTAGGCCTAACTGATATATTTCAAATTCCACTTTGATTCTAACTGGAATAAAACCTTTGATTTCCTCAATTAAAAGGATGGAACACACGAAAGCAAATGTGCAAATTTATAATAGGCGAAACTATTTTTTAAGTTCTGTACATAACTTCCGACATTTTTTGTTTTTTTCACATATTAATCTTCTTGTATGCACGCTATTTTATTTCATATTATTCCTTCTTCCTAAAGAGCTGTTGATGGTTCTCATGTCCCAGCTACCGAGTACAACAACAGTGAAGATGATCAAATTAACCCAGATAGGTGAAGACGCGCGTGTTTAAGTAACTGTAATTTAAAATAGTATTATTTGTGCATGTTGTATAGTTATAATTACTGTGGTGTATACCAAATTGAAAAGTTTGGCAGAACTATCAGATATATCGGAGTTAGTGCGTCACTTTTGAAGTAAAGATAGTTTCGCGTCTAGTGGAGTCACATTTTAGATTATAGTATTAAATAAACGAGACATTTGCGTCACTTTTTCCCGCCTTCTATAGAATTTGGGAGTCACGTCACTCGTCCTTTTAGAATTTGCGCATCATTTCTGCTAAACTTTTCACACTGGCATTCGTAATTTCCCTTTTCTTCCTGCAGACCCGTTGACTGTTGTGACCTCTTCATCGAAGGAAACAATAAAAGTGGGGTGTACCAAATTTACCCAAATAGGTGAACATGCCCAACTTTTTTTGGCATCAGTATTAGTTTCATTTGAAATTCGTGAACATACTGAAAATTGGATACTGACGACGATCGCCCGCGCCCTTTTGTCATGTTTATTAACTTTCTTTTGCGTAAAACAGAGATGAAGAGATCGTTCCTGTAGATGCATTTTGCGACATGGAAACTGTAGGAGGAGGCTGGACAATCTTCTTGACGAGGATGAAACAAAATGGACGAGTCAATTTCACGCGATCATGGGAGGACTACAAAAATGGTTTTGGATCTCCAGAAGAAGAACACTGGTTGGGTATGAATCAAAATAAGATATCAAATTATAGCAATTTCGATTCCTGAACGTAGTACAATAAGATTATAAAAATGGTAATAAATGTCAATGGTCAGTTTTCATGAAAAAGAAACGATAAAAACGGGAGACCAATTTCTTTGAAAACATTTCCGGTCTTAGACTTGTTTTTGTGAAGTTTTCTCACAGCGTCAAAACATAATTCTGTCGTTCACTCTACTTCGCTGAATTTAAAATCAAACATCACATACCATTACGAGAACGCTTAATAAAAGCAAACAAAAATCAACTGAATATAAAATGTTTTTACTTTGGAATAAATATTCAAACGAACAATGTCTTGCAGTAAAAGTCTATAAAACCAAAGATATAAATATATAAAAAAAAAAAAATTGGAGAGCGCTTAATGCTTCTAATTATTGACTGACGCACTTTTCAGAAGTTTTTAAATAATAAAACATTAAGGTAGTAGTATGGTATGCATTTGGGCCCAGTCGGGGTGTGAAGGGTGAGTGAGAAGGGGAGCGGTGCCCCTCCCTTGAGGCGGTGGGGGACACGGCGCTCGCTGAGCGTCTAGGACTCTAGGTGAACAAACAGTGAGGAGAAACACTTGGAACAACTAAAACGTCCAAGGGGGTACGAGTAAAAAAAGGATGATATTTGTAAAGATTGACGAGGGTAAAAAGAGGATAACTGATAAATGGCAGAACACTGCTCCTCGTTATCAGTACATTGATATAAAAAAAAGTTTGTACGTTTAATCTAGAAAAGTCATTAATTTTAACAGGCAATGGATTGTTTTAGCTGCCAAAGAAAGATAGGGAAAACTTCATAAAGTTATTCCTAACTATGCTTCTCCACTCTTCTTTGTTGATTAATGTTTTAATTTTAATAATAATAATCATTATTAATTATTTATTTCTCTACCGTTCATCTATTCCGAGAAGGAGAGCCCAGGAAAGTAATTCTCTAGAATACCAAACCAGGGCTAGAGAAGGAAGGGCTACCAAACTGACCTTCGCGGGTCGAGAGGTTGAATCGCTAAACCTTTTCCAGGTTGACAGTTATTCATTTATTTATTTACCATCCAGAAGAAGATAAAGGAAGTTCCTATACACACACACAATATTATTTATACACACACACACACACACACACCGTATAACACGGTAGTTGTGCTCCTCAAAAAGTATCGTGTTAAATGAAATCGTATTAAACGGACATAATTTCCCCATAAGAATATACAAGATTAAAATGAGGTGTTGGGGGAGGTTGCGTGTGTGAGGCACTGAAAATAGTTCCGATATTCGTGTTATAACGAAACAGTGTTGTACAAAATCATGTTCAATGGGAAGTTACTAATATATATATATATATATATATATATTCAAATATGTACGTATACAGAATGCTTTTAAAATGCCTAAGAAACTTTTAACCAATATTTACTGAAATGTTATTTAAAAATGATTAATGCGCATAATATACATTGTAATAAATAGTGATCTAAATATTTAGACAAACAACGCAAAATCCTATTATTATTATTATGTCCTCCTTCGTTTATGTATTTCTTCACAATCTCAAAAAGTATTTCTCAAACATTTAAATGTAATTATTGAAAAAGGAAGTTTGCTCTTGAGCACTGTAAATGCTTTTCTGGTTCTCATGAATCTCACGAGTTAAACTAGAAATAACCAGAACACTTTTCCTAAAACATATAAATTAACAATGACCATGGGGGGGGATAGCGAAGCCCCGACAAGAACTTGCCGAAATTCTCTCTTTAATGGTTTTATGATATGCATTAGAGAAAACTAAGTATTTTCATTTTTCTCACCCTGACTCGGCCTAAATGCATACCATACTACTAATGACTTAAAAATGAGCTTACAACTACGTAAAGGTTCAGCCCTTCTGAATGTCACACAAATAGGAGAACAGAATTTTAGGAGTACGCGAGTGACGTAACTTTTTTTCAGGAACTGAAAACCTTCATTTGTTAACTTCGAAACGGAAGTACACAGCGAGGTTGGAGGCCAAAACAATGGGGGGAGAGGAAATGTGGGGCGAATGGCACATTTTCGAAGTGGCTTCAGAAGCTTTTAAGTAAGATTTTTCAATCTGCACACCCCAATTCAACATTCTTTTGCGTGGCTATACAACCTTCGAGGGGTTTATTCATAATTTATATCATAAAGAGGGAATAGATAATAATGCTTGGGGTTATTTAACCTCCTCCTTTACACCAAAGGTCACGTGACCGAGGGGACCTACATCTTTACTTAAAATTCGAACACGGGTCGCTGTATCATCTGAACACAGAACGGTCACCCACCCAGTTGCTGATCAGTCTCAACACTAAAAAGTGTAGCGGATTTATTATTTAGTGTGTGTGTGTGTGTGTGTGTGTGTGTGTGTGTTGCTTTAACGTACATTACCGTCAAACCGTTTTTATTTCATTATCCTTTCATGCAGATACAACCTTACTGTGTCCAGTTTTAACCCCAAGAGCACAATCATCGACGTATTTGAACATCATAATGGCTCCTACTTTTCAGCACTTTCAACTGATCTCTTCAGTCAGTTGAGTAAGTCTGTTCTCCGTTTCATTTAGTTTCGTCCTAATAGACTAATTCACCAATCCTTAATTTTTATTCACCTTTACTAATGTTAAAATAATATAAATTTTGGATTACCTGAAGATCAGGGCCCCAGCCTTCTTTAGTTAGCTTTATAAGGCTATCTATCGAAAATATCACGACCTAACCTAACCAATCGTCAAGGGCGTACAAGTTGACCTAACGATTGGTTAGGTTAGGTCGTGATATTTTCGTTAGTTAACCTTATAAGGCTAACTAGAGAAGGCTGGGGGCCCTGATCTTCGGGTGATCCTAAATTTTTAATTTTTTAAATGGTAAAAATTTCAAACCTTTATTCTCTCTGTTTCTAACGAATATACTGAAGTCAAAATTTTAAGTTTAAAGATAAGTTTAAAAACGTTTATTGAATTTAGACAACTTTTATTAAAAAACACCCAAAGGTGTCGGACAGATTACGAAGAGACCCGGTGGTATAAATCTCGCTATTACAATCCCACAGGCGTCTTTAGGAAACGAGATGGAATTGAAAAGAACTTCCGGTCTAAGGAGGATGACGAGCCCCGACATGGAACAGGGTCCAGCTGAAAATTCGACCGAAGATGTGTCGCTCTAATTAGAACGCGCAATCGAAGCTGTCAACTGAGTTTTACACTCTTAAAAATTAAGAAAATCCCATTTTAGCGATTCAATTATTTCAGTTTTAAAATAAACTGAATTGTGACATTTTCATACGCAATTAATTTACTAAAAAATTTGCCCCTCCCCTTAAGGAATGACCAAGTAATCGAGTAGACCTAACCTGCGTTAGGAAAATAATTTGGAGTCTTATCCATTTTATGAAAAGTAATGTTGATCACGAGGGTGATAATGTTGATAATGATTTTATATTATATTTCTCTCGTAACATTTTCTGGTCAATTTTATAAAGATGATGACTGGTTAATAATAATAATAATAATAAAAACGTATTATCCATGCCTTATATCCCCCCAAGGAAGTGGTCGGGTAGGGGCCAAAGCCAGGGTTACTTTAGTCAGAATCAATCGAGTGGGAATGGCTGGCCCGCCGCTTCGTCACGGCGGCGCGTAAGGTACAAAAGAGAGAACCGCCCAGCTCGAGACAGCACTGACGGCGCCCTAACTGAATGACCTACAAAATGCTCAGGTTAATAATAATAATAATAATAATAATAATAGCCAAACGGAAGACTAAGTTACGGAGATAGAGGCATTTGTAGAGGCCTTAACCCTGAGCAACTTAACTATTCCACGCAGCAGAGGTTAACTATTCTGAAAAATTTTCTTGAATATAATCTCAGAATTCGATGATTTAATATACCCTGGGATAAAGTCCCAGAGAAGAAACCCTCTTGACAAACACTGATTAACCATAGTTCTATACAACGAATTATCTAAGTTCATTTCACTTTCTAATATTTTGTGCCAGCCGCGAAGGACCAATCCATGAGGGTGTGGCACCATCGCCCCAAGCGAGTATCTAAAGAATTAATAAGGGACATACAAATGCTTAATGAAGTTTCATTAATATTTACTTCATAATCATGGTAAATTTTACCGAGGATATATTATACCACCGTAATAAAATAAGGGTAAACCACTATTTCATAACCATAGTAAACTATACCACGGGTATATTTCACCCATGTTATGAATTAAAGGTTAAGCAAACCTATCTAGAAAGTGGTACGTGGTGCGTATAAAATTCTACCGCTCTCGGAGAGTTCAGTAATGAAATAGGAAATATATTCATTCAATATAAAGTTATTTTGAAGGAAAAAACCTAGCTATAACTAGACAAACTCAATAAATGTAATATTTACATACAAATTACTTTAAAGAGAAGATGCCTTACTAAAGAACGTGACTTTTTTACTTATTGAGCTGCAAGATAAATTTGTTGGCGCAACTCCATCTAAATATAGTATTTAAATTCCTGCTCGTAATAGTAATAACCAGAAGCCATTTTTAACAACGTCTAATCAAGAACGTGTAATCAGAGATAAAATTGCTTACTAAAAAAGGATTTATTAATCAGCCCGAACAAATATGACTTCAGGCCCAGTTCCGGGCTGGAAGCTCATGCTCTATCACAGTTATTATAAGAGACTATCAAGAAAAATTACTGGAAGCATCGAGTCAAGGTTTAAATATAGGTGTAATATACACCAATTTGGCTAAAGCGATAGGTGTGATCGTGGAATTATAGCGCACAAACTTTAGAATACAGGAATTAATGGAAAACTGGCACGATAGATGCGTAATTTTATGGCTCAAACAACACGAAAAATAGGTAGTCAATGGAGTTAAATTTGGTTTCAGAAGTCGCCAGCTTTGTCCCACAAGGTACAATACTAGCCTCCTCGCTGTTCATAATAATGATTGCGGACACTGATGCAGATATTAATGACAGTGTCGTATCGCGTTTCGCGGACGAGAGAAAGATAAGCAGGGAAATATCAAATGAAAGGGAGTAGAAAAATTACAAAAGAACGCTTATGAAGTTTAACCGAGAAAAAATCCAGTTCACGCGATATAGTGACGACACTTTAAGAGCTACAAAGTAAAAGATGCAAAACGCAAAACGCTACAATCCAAACAATCTGAGTAATAACGTCATCAGATGCAGAATTCAAAAAACACTAACATCAAAATTATAAAGGCTAGAAAAGAGCCCAGTAAAGCCTAAAGCTGAAGGGCCAAATCAAATAAAATAAATAGTCTAATTTTACAGTTATTTATGCTAAAATAAAAACAAACCTCGTAAAACTCATTTATTTATTCTACCAATAAAGGTAACAATTCGATTTAATTCAAAAGTAAAGGAAATATTATGGAGGTGTTTGGCAGCAGAAAACAAAATATTATGCAAAAATATATTGAAGAATTTAATCCTACCAATAATTGAGCCCATACAGAAAATGAGTCATTGCAAAATTCCCTCAAACTCTACTCTCTGGGAAAAAGACTGGAATGAGAGAAGAGGTAGACTGTATACTGTCCCAGCCGCGGTAAGAGAGGGTACCATGAAAACAAGATGGACAATACTCTCAGAATACGAGGCCCAAAAATCTTCAGCGTGTTGCCGAAAGAACTGAGGAATCTCCAGCGCACCAACCTGAATAATTTCAAGAAGCAAAACTGAGCAGGTTTTTGTGTGAAGTCCCCGACCAGCCATACGTAGCTAGATACCAGGGCATTTTATTAGGACAAAATAAATGGAAAACAACCGAATCTCACGAATGAGGTGGATGCTGTAAAACGGTCGACCGCACGCGGGCATACATATAATTTTTTCCCCAAATGAATGTTCCACTGACGCCACTCCGGACTCCCATAATAATCAGTTACGTACATTTGGCGCCAAACAAAAAGTGCACAACCTAATCTGAATACCTTAATCAGAAAAAAAAATTACTCGCGTGTTTAGGAATCTTGAACCCCCAAAAATGATTAACAAACCATCCTAAAACGTGATTAAGATTAATTGTTTATGTATAAATTCTTAACCCTTTCTGAGGCCACAAAAATAGGAAGAATTCAAACATTTTACGGAATTTGTTCCTCGCAAAAAGAAATAAAAAAAGATGAAAATTTACAATTATAGATACTAAAAATACCAATCATAACAATTAAAATTCAAAGAATTTTTCTATTTTCCAAATTAATATATTTAATAAAAAATAGTTTACAATTTAAAATATATAAATTAGCGCTAACTAATTTATAATATATAATCATGAGGGAGAGTGAAAATTTTTAATTAGGCCTAACTTAAAAAAAAATTCTATGGTCCGTCGGCAGAATCGTTCAGGATCCATCCTGAACGACCGAGTGGAATCCCTGATGCTTGCTGAACCACCAGCCACCCGATTCTGCCGCAGGACCATGGAGCAGCATATCGAAACAATCCTCCGAAATCTCGAGTACGACACTGACCTTTTCGAGTCTCTCTTTACCTCCTACCCTTGCCGACTTGAAGCCGTCCTCCAAGCACAAGGACTCAAGGAGGCAACACCAACTGTTGAGTGATTTTGTTTAGACGTAGAATTAAATTGTCTAAAAGATGCAACAATCAGTTTTTTTATACCTCTTAGTTTCATCTGTGCAGGAGGGAGGGGGGGGGGGGCAATCATTGTTTGCCACCGTGTACAGGGTAATATGCTAGTAAAGAAATTTGGTGTGTTCAAAATCAGTTAAAACTTATCTTTTCAGAACCTACTGTACTGCATTGTATACATCCCATCTGTGGTGAAACTAATTTACTATGCAAAAACTGCTATGAATAAACTCTCTCTTGCTTATAACATTTTTCGTATGCTATGTAGGGAACCAAAATGGTGCAGTGCCAGTTTTATGTTTACTACGCGTAACCTACCAACCAGCCAAATGTTAATCTGGAAGTATATGCGAAAAATGCTCTGTATGAATTGGTCCACAATTAACCCACCCCTTATATCTCCAGTCTAACTATAGAGTAGATCAAGTCTAGCCTAGAGGGGTCAGCCTAGAGATTCCGGAAATGGTCCAGAGCGGGCAGATAAATTGAGGTCCACAGTAGGATTCCTCACAAGATTAGGTTAGGGCAATCTACCTTCACCTTTGTTAAGCTATGAGTTGATGCTGGGTCTTAGGCCACAATGTAGGCCTAACTTGTCTGACCCAGCTTAATTTAATGTGATTAACTTTCTGGTGTAAAAACTCAATTAGTCACTTACTTTTAGTTATTGGCGTCTCTCCCTTCTCCGGTTGTGTAATTGTCGGCAGCGTACTTGCTGGTACGTCCTCTCGCCCCGTTCTTCGTTTTCGTTCTCCCTTTGTTCTCCTCTTCGCGGGGCTTCTTGCACCAGCGTTGTCTTGGTTTATTCCTTGGTTGGTTGAGCGGTAATGTATCTCCATTACCGAGCACGCTCCTCCCACACAGTATATAAATACTAGTGTGGAGAATAACTCTGGTGAGCAACCAATTGGTTTCATCCACCCAGTTATTGACATAAAAGGAATTTAATAATTGTTAGATTAACTACCTACCTACTCAGTGAACCATTTTCGTTACCTCCCAACTACCCACTCATCAGTTTTCCATATATATATATAATTTCATTACTAGGGTTCAAAACAGCTCTAATTTGTTATTGTGCAATGTCCTGTCTTCAGATACTGTGTACCTCACCTACAGAGCTGGGCAGTAACGCGTTACAAGTAACGGCCGTTCCGTAACGCGGTACTTTTTTAGTAACGGTAACGGCATTACATTTCAAATCAAGTAACTCTTTCAGTAACGACGTTACTTTTTTAGGGAAATACATTCGTTAGTCGTTACTCGTTACTTTTTATCGTAGCTCGCAATTAGTTTCTTTCGATCCTCACTCATTATTCATTAACCGTTAAAAATTTGTCCCTTCACTATGAGCGAGGTGTGCAGGTTGGCCGTTGGCATGCTGGCAGCCTACCCCCATCCACCCTCTCCCCCTACACTGACAGCACTGTCAAAGTAAAAAGGCAGAGAAACCTGGAGAAGGGAGGGACCTAAGTTCAACAGAGGTTTCGTCATTCCTCTCATCTGGTCCTTCACGGCACGTTAGCTCCGCATCCTTCCCATCCACTAACTTTAAAAATATGTTTATTAAACTTAACACTCCTATACCATCTAGTGCGCTGTTGAGCGAGTTTTTTCAGTAGGGAAGGATATACTGCGTCCGAAACGAGGCTCGCTCTTAGATGCAACTTTTGAGAAGCTTGTTTTCTTAAAGGCCAATAAAGATCTTTTGAATAATAGTTCTTAAGTTTGTATATTTAGCTAATAAATTTCAATTATCATTGCCATGCACACTAACTCATTTGATTAATTTCTTGAGTATTTCGTATTATTGTTTTGCAAAGCTAAACTTTCCTGGTATATTTTAGCATTAGTAAAATTAGTATCAATAGTATCTTCCATCCTCTGTTATGTTGCAAATCCTAGTAATAAATCTAGCAGTAATTTTTTTCATTTTTTTTTTAAATATTATGCCTTATACTGTAAGTCGTAACAACGCAATGAAGGCATACACAGACTTCATAGCCTATGGCCCTATACATTAACCAGTGGATACAAACCAACACATACTCGCACAAGCGAATGTTTATATAATATAATATTTTGTGTATATAAATTATAATATACCTATGCATATATATATATATATATATATATATATATATATATATATATATAATATATTTACATTTCATTAAAAGTAACGGTAACTAACGATAACGGCGTTACATTTAAACTGTAGTAACGGTAACGGTATTATATTTATAAAGTAACGAACACAGCACTAAATACAAATACAATCTTACGTAATACAAAAGTGTAAAATAATATATTTGTTTTTATCTCGGTACTCCGCGAAGGTGCCCTCGCCGTAGACGAATTTGCGAAGCACAAGCCCGCCGGGCGTAGGGCAGGGAGCCGAAAACTCTGCTCGTAAAAATGAATAGAATCGCTAAAATGAACTCTCTAAAATAAACGTGCACAAAAAATACTCGGAGAAAACAGTTTTTCTGCACCGTTTACAAAAAGAAACGTTAGACTTTACTGAAAAGAAGAAAGAGGGACGAGTAAAAACGAAGTATAACTAGGGAAGAAACGGAGAAGAAATAGCCGAATGGGGAGGAAATAGGGAAAGAGAAAGTATAGACAAAGAACCCCGAACGATTGTAGAATCAATCGACGAAGGAGAAAAATGAAACGGATCCCTCAATAAACTCCTAAAACTTTATTTTTTTCCGCTGTAGGCGAGGCATTTTACCCCGAACAAAATTACCCGAATGCATTCAAAACTGTACAGTTAAATACGAATGAGACGAGTGAACTATAAATGAAAGAGGATTAACGCAAAAATCATTAGCCTACACTACAGGGCCAAATTAATGTTCAGCCCGAAGCGTTCCAGATGTAAGCGGAGAACTTAATTAAAAAAGCGAAATAGTCAAATAGGAATTTGTTCAAAACCACGAAAAAATGTAAAGATTAATAAATTTATAAAGCTACGAAAATTAATGTACAGGGTGTTCACAATGTCTCGTTACACCAGTAAAATACTAACTGATTTTCGTTTTTCTTTCTTTCAATCCCATTCGAAATGAGTGATAGCAGCAACTATACGATTGAACAACGCATGTTGATATTGGATAGTAGTCTAGGGTTGCCAGGTCTCCGGTTTTGGGCCGGAGTCTCCGGAAATTGAGCTTCGTAAAAATGTCATTAAAAGTAGAATTTGCCTCTTTTTTTACAGATTTTTGGCAAGATAATTTTTATTCTAAAAAATGAAGTTTTATATATCGGTTTAGTCAGTGGTGGATAGCCCTATAGGCTGCACAGGCTGAAGCCTAAGGCCCGGATGTCTTAGGGGCCCGCCAAAAATATGTGTATAAGTAAAAAAAAACAATCAAACAAAAGTATTTATTTCGGAAAATGAGATACATAAAAATTGAAATACATATATAATAATAGAAATATTTAAAATTGTAATTTGCGACATTTTTTGCCTGCGAATTCATTAATAATATCCTGACAGTCAATTTTATGCAAATGTTCCCACTCGATGTGCATCAATGACAAGTAGTTCAACCTTTCGTCTTTCATTGTTGACCTTAGGTAGTTCTTGTTTTGTGCGCTATTATGCATTACTCCCTCAATGAAAATTAAATTTTTATAGTATATGAATAAAAGGGCCCGATCATACATACTAAGCCTAAGGCCCAGAAAATGTTAATCCGCCCCTGGGTTTAGTTACATAAACAAATAACCACCTGATCTGGCAACCCTAGCTAGTACCGGGTCCATAAGCGACCACGTAATGGCAAAACCATTGAAAATATTCTTGCAGACTCGAGGACCGATTCAATCGTGCAGCTCCTCCACTAATTACTCTGTTCAGATGGGAAAAGAAACCGTTCACAACAGGAACTGTAAAAGATAAATCAAGAACTGGCAGGCCATCTAAGGGATAAATGGGTCTGAAAGATGAAAAAAAAACGAAAATCAATTAGTATTTTACTGGGGTGACGAGGCATTGTGGACACCCTGTACTTATTATACACGTACAAAATAAAACACTCCATTTCCCAAATATAATTAATAGTAATGAAGGAGAAATATATGAAAAGGAGAAAGTACTTTTTGTCTACATTTGGTGCAAAACTGTTGGAGTTAAAATAAACATATTCAACCCAGTCATGAAGGGGGTAAATTTCCTTTAATGATCATTAGGGGACGAAATTTACACTCGAACTACTGAGGGAAGTTATTAGATCATGAAACAAAACGCTACTGGAAAGAAAACGGGACTAAACGTATCAGAAAACGGGACTAAAGTACCAGAGACTTTTGCATTGTAAATACTGAATGTATTAAATGTCTCATTCAATACGGCTCCGGACCGAAACTTCATCAATCTCCAACTACGTACCAACAAAGCGCCTGGACGAAACGGGGACCTCTTCTCATATATATTTTAAGGGTTTTTTTTAGTTTCATAATTAACGAATGGATTTGGTTTTCAAATATACATTAGTTAAAGATCCGATCTTACGTTATAGGATACATCTTTTCAATTATTTAAGCTTAATTGTGCTAACGTAGACCGAACTCTGGGTTCATTTGACTATTTTAAAAAATTTTAATTTTTGCTCTTTTTAAGTTATGTTATAATGTTATAATGTTTCAGACCAACAAAGACCCTAGGATCCACTCATGGCTGGTCTACCTAACTGTGTTCGTAATCGTGTATGTCCTCCGTGGTGGCGGAGGGGACCTACAATTTTACGTGGGTTCCGAACCACAAGAACATAAGAAATTTATGTAAAAACTGCCGGTAAATTGGCAACGACCAATTTTTACGAAACTAAATAATTATCAATTTAAAACTAATTAATTATCGATTTAAAACTAAAGATAGAATCTCTGGATCCAGAGGATCAAGTCATAATAGACTACTATCCACAAATATGTTACACTCTATATCTATTTATAACGGACATGCAAATATATCAGATCCAAAGAATCCAGTCAATTTCATTACGGTATCCATCAAGTCACGGTCCATATCGATTGCGGACCAAGTCAAAATTTACAACCACATACATTACAATATATACACTTACGAGGAAAAGTGTAGGTGTGGCTGTAAAGACTGTACAGTAATGTAGAAATGTGTGTGCACCCATTTTGGGTCTCCCATTTAAAGGTGTTTGTGGGGCAAGTGAAGATCATGAGTTTTTCAATACCTCACAGTACTATGGGGGGCACCGCTCGGCAGAGGAATCTCTTTAAATGGGGTGTGTAAGGACAGAGAGTATCCCCTAACCCAAGACGCTGCCTCCCTATATCCCACAACACTCGTGTTGAGCTGTGGGATCTATCCCCAGAAAGCCTTAATTTTACTACCTTAAACTATACCCTTTCTATCAACATATGCGTCTAATCGATTTTTAAACATGTTTATAGACGTGCTACTAATTACTTCTACCGGCAAACTATTCCAGCTATTTACTATTCTATGCGTAAAAAAGTTTTTCGCAACTGCTGTCTCGAACCTTCTACTTGTCAACTTACACCCGTTATTTCTAGTCCTATTATATTGAGATATTTCGAAAAAGCTATCTCTATCTACGTTATCGAACCCATTCATAATTTTGAAAACCTGGATTAGATCACCCCTTAACCTCCTAGTCTCGAGTGTTGTCAATTTTAATTCCTTAAGCCTATCCTCGTACGACTTTGACCTAAGCGACGGAATCATCTTAGTTGCTCGTCTTTGAACTCTTTCGATTTTGTCTATATCTTTGCGCATATGCGGATTCCAAAATTGGACCGCGTACTCCAAATGGGGTCTAACTAATGATTTATAAAGTGGAACTATAATATCGCGCGATTTGTACTCAAAATTTCGAGCTATAAAACCTAATACTTTGTTCGCCTTATTAACCGCTGCTGTACTTTGTTTCGCTACTTTTAAATCACCAGTGACTATAACTCCTAAATCTTTTTCCTGCTCTACGCTTGTTAAATCTTTCCCTGACATACTATACGCAAAATTACCGTTACGCGAACCTATATGCAAAATTTTGCACTTATCAACGTTAAATCTCATTTACCATGTGACTGACCAATCAACGATTTTATTCAGATCTTCCTGAATTTTATCTCTATCTTCGTCATTAATCACCCTACCACCCAGCTTCGTGTCATCCGCAAACTTTGAAACTGTACTGACTAGGCCGACATCTAAATCGTTAATATATATAAGAAAAAGCAAGGGGCCCAATACAGAACCCTGAGGAACGCCACTCGCTACATTAGCCCAACACGACTCCGCTCCATCAACGACCACCCTCTTCCTGCCTCGCAACCACTCTTCTAGCCAATTTATTACTACACCCCCGATTCCATGAGCCTTAGTTTTTTCAATGAGTCTTTTGTGCGGCACGGTGTCAAACGCTTCTTGAAAATCTAAATACACTACATCAACCGCCCGATGTCTATCGTAAACGTCAACCACGCTTTGGAAAAATTCTAAAAGATTAGTTAAGCAAGATTTGTTTCGCCTAAATCCGTGCTGCGTATTTCTAACTAGCTTATGCACTTCTAAGTGTTCGACTATACGATCCCTAATTATTGATTCCAGTAGCTTACCTACAACAGACGTTAAACTGATTGGCCTATAATTTCCCGTCGCACCTTTATCGCCTTTCTTAAAGATAGGTGTTACGTTTGCTAACTTGAAATTATCTGGTACGCACCCCTCAGAAATAGACGCATTAAAAATCTTTGTTAGCGGCACAACAATGCTATCTTTTAATTCTTTTAGTTGTATGGGATATATGGAATCCGGCCCCGGTGATTTACGCGTTTTAATTTTATCAATATAGCATTACCTCCCCTTCACTAACGACAATATTATCCAAAATATTACCATTATCAAAAGGTATTATGTCTATGACCGTAGGGATATTCGTTACATCTTCTATAGTAAAAACTGACCTAAAAAATTCGTTTAGCAAGGTAGCCATTTCCTTGTTTTCAGAAACTAGATCTCCGTTTACATTTTTCAATGGACCCAAGACACTTTTTACTGGATTTCTATTATTGACGTATTGAAAGAATCGCTTGGGGTTTTCTTTACCGTCACGAGCTATGGAGATTTCAAATTCGCGCTTGGACTTTTTTATTACACTTTTCGCTTCACGCCTCAGAGATATGTAGTTGTTTCGTAACAAATTGTCTTTATCGCACTTATGTTGCCTATAAGCCCTATCTCTACTCTTTATAATGTCTCCTACTCTAGAAGTAAACCACAAGGGCTTGTTGTTTACTTTCGCACGCTTAATTTTGTACGGTACACATTCCTCATTTATAGTCCTAAATACCGTTTCGAACGATTCCCACATTAGTTTTGCGTTGGAGTTCCCCATTACGTTTTCCCAATTGACGTGTGACAATCTATTTCGAAATTTACTAAAGTCTGCGTGCTGGAAGTTAGGAATTTTAGTCGAGTTAGTTGGTTTCGAGTGACTTACTGAGAGGACAAACTCTACCATATTGTGATCGCTATTGCTCAACGGTTCTATTACTTGAAGATCAGTAATTAGCCTATCATCCGTAGTTATTACTAAATCTAAAATACTAGTCATTTCTTATCCAAATTCCCGCCAGCCTACCACATCGTGCCTCAATTAGTGACTCTCCGCGCTTCATAGAATATATAAGTTTGCTTGTGGTTTCGCGTATTTTCACGTCTTGTGGTGAGTACAATCTACTTATTGTATATTATACTGTAATAAGATAATACTGTGTGTGGTGGCGCGCGACGTGGGAGGTCAGTCAATGGTGACGGGCAGCAGCGGCTGCACCACTCAGCCAATGGGTTTTTTTTTCAAAAATGTCTGGATGTATGATACACCTAATGTTTCAAATTTTAGGTGTATTTTCGAAATCATAGATGTATCATTATATATATATACAGTATATATATATATATATATATATATTAAAATTGGGAGGAGCCTATGATATCTGGACTACTGACACTGTGCGAGGGCGTTACAACGTAGGTGGGCTATGCAGCAACAGCACTGGCAACAAGGGCACATTTTCACCATTAACACCACTGGATGAAATTAATGAAGAAACTATAAACAAAGTATTTGAGCTCCTTCAGTGAACTCCCCCATGCTTTTCCCAATTTTACTGAACTGCTTATGTTCAACTTTTTTTTTGTAAGGAAACATTTTTTTGTTACATTAATGCAATTACACTTTTGGTTAAATGTTGAAATAGAAATATGTTTTTTTAATATTTTGCTATAAAATATATTACTGCTAGTCCTATGTAAAATATCAGGTCATCCCATAAGTAATGTCGTTTTTTAGATCGGAATTTGAAGGACAAAAAAAAACAACCGAAATTTAATCTAGTATATATTTTCCATCGGAATCAATGACACTGCCAACCAGGGCCGGATTAACCATTAAGCAAAATAAGCCCGTGCTTAGGGCATCAAGGGAAGGGGGGCACCACAGAAATTTTCCATTGTCGGATTTACCATGGATTTATTATACTATTATAATCGCGGCTTATAGCCTATAAGCTGTTGAAAACTGAATTATATATATTCATATATAGTATTTATTTTTTTCATTGTTTGAATTTGTAGTGAACAACAACCCTTTTGAGAGAATAAATATATTTCGTTGTAATCACACACTTTACGCTTTGCATTATTATTTTGTTTATATCAAATCTGTGAGCGCCATATTAAAAATACATATAGATTAAATATTTTCGTGTGCTATAGTAAATGTAAAAACAAGATTCAGTCATGCTGAACTTTATAAAATAATTGTAGAAGACAATATTGAGTGTGCCTTCCCAAATGTAGAAATTGCCTTTCGTATATTTTTAACATTAATGGTCACAAATTGCTCAGCTGAGCGTTCATTTTCTCAGTTGAAGTATATTAAAAATACCAACAGAACAACTATGCAACAAGGCAGGCTGGATGCCTTATCTCTACTAAGTATAGAAGCAGATGTGTTACGTAAGATTAGTTTTGAGGATCTGATCAAAGACTTTGCAATTAAAAAAAGTAGGAGAAAACTTTTCAAATATAAATGAAGTGGAAGTATATAAAAATAAACATTATTTTCCATCTTACTGTAAGTTTTGTTTCATTTCAAAAAATAAAATTTTATTTTATGGTTTATTTTTGTTTATATTTTGAATTACATATATATGGGGCACCAAAATCTTTTAAGTGCTTAGGGCCTCTAAAGGTCTTAATCCGGCCCTGCTGCCAACGTCCTACAAGCTTTTCAATGCCATGTTTATAAAATTCAGGCGGTTTTGAGGCAAAAACGTACAAAGACTGGTGTGCAGGTCATCTAAAGAAGTATACTGTTTCTCGTCAAGATAGTTTTGCAGACTCCTGAAGAGATGATAATCTGAAGGCCCAAGGTCTGAAGAATATGGAGGACGTGGAAGTTTTTCCCACCCAAGCTCCTCAACTTTTGCAGAAGTGATCCGAGCGGTATGAGGACGTGCGTTGTCGTGGTGGAACACGATTCCTTTCCGATTAACCAAAGGTGGTCTCTTTTAGTGCAGTGTTCAATCGATCCAGTTGTTGACAGGAGACTTGAGCGGTGATTGTTTGGTTGTGTGGTAAGGTTTCAAAGTGTATTACACCACCTTTATCCCACCAAACACTAAGCAACACCTTCCGAGGGTGAAGATTTGGTTTTGGCTGTGGTGTCGCTGGTTCTCCGGCACAAACCCACTGTCGACGGCGCTTAACATTTTGGTACAGTATCCACTTTTCATCACCAGTCACTAAACGGTGCAAAAACGGATCTTGGAGTTCACGGGAATGAAGAGCTGTGCTAATGTTTACCAGCACCCTCAGATTGTCGACCGACAATTCATGTGGCACCCATTTTCCTAACTTAGGCACTTTCCCGAGTTGTTGCAAATGTCGATGGATGGTGGACGGGGATGAATTGAGTTTCTGGGCCAATTCTTCGACAGTTGTTGAACAGTCTTCTTCAAGTGCGGCTGACAGCGGGTCATCATCAAACTCAGCAGGACGTCCAGAGCGTGCTGCATCTGTCAAACAGCAGTCACCATTCCTAAACTTTTCAAACCATCTTTGACATTTCCTCACATGCAGAATATCGTTGCCATAAACTTCCTGAATGTTTCGCGTTGCTTCAGTAGCACTATTCCCTTTTTTGAACTCGTAAAGCATTATATGCCTGATATGCTCTTCTGATACCGCCATGTTTATGAGGGGTTCACATAAAGCATAACACACGTCTTCACTGGTCAAGGTCTGTAAAGTATGTAGCGAAACACGATAGATCTCCTCTTAGATATAACCTTCGGAAAATTTATGCTTAAATCGAGTAGGACTAGTTTAAATTTAATCTATCGTAAAAAACGACATTACTTATGGGATGACCTGATATACTGTTAATAGCCTAGGGATATATTTATTGTCTCATAAATATTTTATGAGATTTAAAATGTTTTGTTTGAATTTTTAGTTAAATATTTGTATATTTTTTACCTCAAAATATAAAGTGAAGTTTATACAAATTAAAAATGTTAGCTAGCCGCCTAGGATCTCATTAATTATGCCTAATTTTAATTTATAATGCCAGCAATTACACGTTTTATTGGAAAGTTTATTGTATTATTTTATATATATTTTCTTTCAATAAAAGATTTTACCCGGAGGCTGAATTTGTTTTGTAATAATTCATTAATGTTATCAATTATTATTTAGGTGTAATAGTACATGTTGATTCAAATTTCAAGGTATATTTTTAAAATTTTACATGTATAATACAGCTAAAATACACAAAAAAAAAAAAACCAGCTCAGCCACCCACCGGCGAGGGGGTAAACTGAGCTAACTGTAAAATCGGGTTATTTGTCCCTCAATCATGAATAACAGCGAATTGACAGAGAAGTAGAAAATATAAATAAAACATGAGAGAAGTGGGTAATTTAAACATTGATATTTGAATGCAAGACATTTTGTACATCCGATACTACACACAATTTTTAGCTGTAAAGTATTTGCGTAGCTCATTTTCTTTTAATTTCTCATCTTTTTATGCATTTTCCAATGTTTTTCTATGAAATTAAAATTATAGTGTAAGTGTGATAAACTTAGAAATTAGTAAAGGCTGTCGAGTTTGGGTTTCCAACCAAAATAATGTAATATTTCGCATTATATGTTCAAGATTAAGTAACTACTTATAACGTGATAATTAATATTTAAACGAATCATTCACCAACTTTTACCAACTTGTCACATCGGTTAAAACGAGTTAAACTATTGTCATTTGTAGAAAGTGTATTGGGAAAACACTCGTTAAACGCAAGTTTTTTAAAAAGTCCTTTTTTCAAACTCATTCAGGGCACGAGCAACTCGAAGCATCACTACAAAATGAGGCTTATGTACGTGGTTCGCTACCACTGGAAGCAACAATACTTTGCTTTATCATATATTTTTTTATGTGCGAAGGAGGTGCGAAGGAGGAGCCAAGGGCGATCGCCCATAAAAATGCTCCCCAGCATAGAAGAAGATAGCCAAAATCAAAGCACAGAGTTTTCAAAATGCCTATACATTCTGCATTTGAAAGATTGGAGGTCACAGACAGGAGGTAAGATGGACTGAGGAAGGTTGTTCCAGAGTTGACTGGTTGAGTAGATGAAAGATTTAGAAAACTGATTAGCCCTTGCGTTAGACAGTTGGACAGAAAAGCGATGGTACTGCATGCTCTCGTTAGAAGCGGCGGCTTTTAGTTAGAGTTCAGAAGAGCAGTATCCGTTATAATATCGATAGTAGAGAGCGAGGGAAAACGAGAGAGAGAGAGAGAGAGAGAGAGAGAGAGAGAGAGAGAGAGAGAGAGAGAGAGAGAGAGAGAGAATTGGAGACGAAAAACTTTTCATTTCCACCCGGTCAAATAGAGCCGTGTGGATTGAAACACCCTACACAAGAAGCGTACTCCATACAGGGGCGAACAAGACTCCTGTATAGAGACATCAACTGGGTGTCTTTCAAACACTCCTGATTTCATAGATCTGGGTGCATGATTCATCAGGAGGAAGACTCATCACAAGTTTGCATTTCGTACCACCTTCAGTTTGCTTTACAAAAATTGACCCAAACCCTCGTAATATTCACAATTTCAGACCTTCAGTTTATATGTACAGTCGTCCGCATATGTAATGTTCCTCGCCTCACAGACGACTCCGTACATGTGGCAACGCCGCAGTGATAGTCAAGGTACCTCAACTGGGGGAAGGTGGGGTGGAGGGGGAATAACCAAGTCTATCAACATACAACACAGACATACAGTATATCATATATTAGGCCAGGTTGAAAATGGGAAATTTTTTTATTTCTTAAAACGTACACTATGTGAGAAGTTTCATTTTATCATCTTAACAAAATATAAAAAAAATCAAGCATGTGCTACCCTCCTCCCTTTTTTACCTTCATATTTGCATATGTTTAATGTTGTATATGTTACATAAGTGGTTTGTTTAATGGTTGATATTTTTATGTTTCAGATAAATAGAAATAATTTTTCAGATAAATAGAAATAATTTGCATTTGCTTTAATTATGATTTGAATTATCATAAATTATAAATTACATATAATTTGATTTTACTTCTGAATATAAACTATTACTACTAGAAGCAAGTCCACAAATGCAGCCTTTGATATCCTACAGAATTCCCAGCAGCCATGACTCCTTCAAAAGCATATGTGAGACACTACCTTTTTGTACGCCGTCGTGAAGAAGCTAAATCAAAAGGATCAGCAACTGCTAATGATTGTTACAGGGTTGTTGTCAGTAGCGGATTATAATGGGGACAAAGGGGGCATTTGCCCCCGGCACCAGATGCTGACCGGCCCCAAGATACTGACCGACCCCAAGAAACTATGTAAACGCTATAATCTACCGTTGAAATAATTGGTCGACCGTGAGGAAGAAAAAAAATTCTAGATTCCGCTTCTACAAAACCTAGTTTAGTATCCCATTTATGTGAACAAAGTATACATTTTCTGTAATCACATCTTTGTTTTTGTTTCATTTTCTGTTGATCGATCCCAGTCAGCTGACCACATCACTCATGTATGATGTATCAGGTAATGAATTGTGTTTTTCTAGTGACACCGGTCCGAAAATATTCATTGCCCCCGGCCCTAACAATGCTTAATCCGGCCCTGGTTGTTGTAAAAGATATTCAAGATATTTGAATGAAATTTTCTTTTCCTACGATTAACACCAAAGGTATCTATTTTAAAGTCAGTCGACTAATAGAAGAAGCCTCAAAATTGAACAAGGTGCCGTTAAATCAAAGAAATGAAAGTTTTGCCTTAAAAGCAGCGCAGTATGATGAAATGTTTGATATATTTTCTTGTGAATGCTATGATAAGGGAATTAATAGGAAATCTTGCAGGTGTAAGGATAAAATACCAATGGCAAATGGGAGTCTCTTGTGGGTCAAAAACAAAAATCAGTTAGGACCAATTGATCGCATAGCTAGTTCAACAGAGATATCTTTAGCAAGAGCACAAGAAGTGCAAAGCCATCAACTAAAAGCACAAGAAGAAATGACTGAAGCCACCAATGTTTTACCATCCGAATTTACAGAAAATACCGAAGACATGGATGTAAATTCAGAGAGTCAGGATGTAGAGTATGAGGCCGATTTAGAATTGACTGAGAATATTCAGAACAGGCACTCCTATAAAAACCTAGCATTAATAGCAGATTGTTATCGTGTAAGTTGTAGAGCCGCAGCTGCAATAGTCAATGCAGCTTTAAAAGATATGGAGATCTTTAACCACACCAACATGCTTGACAGAAAGAAATTAGAAAGAAAGAAATCGCATGGGTTAAACAAATACTTTTAGGTCTAAACCTGAAAATCTGAAGATGGAGTGCCTTGAATTTGATGGAAGGAAAGAGAACACTAACTAAAAGTGGAAAGATAAAAGAAGAACACTATGTTATTGTGAAAGAACCTGGAAGCATCTATGTAGACCATGTCACACCAGATAATGGAACTGCTCGCTGCATAGCAGAAGAGTTGATAACTATTATTACAGACTCGAACAGCACAGATACTATCAAAGCTTTACTGGTTGATGGTACTCCTGTAAATACAGGAAAAATTGGTGGAGCCATAAAAATGGTTGAAATTCATCTTAACAGACCAGTACAGTAGTTGGTGTGCCTCTTGCAATAAGGGAGTTAATAACATTTTTATCCTTCAAATGTCCTTCCATCCGACACGTCTGACACAATTCATTATCAAATAGAATATAAATCAATAGAATAGAATCAAATAGAAGTGTACCGGAGGTAATTTATATAATTCTTTTTAGCCAGACCCCAAAAAGGACAAATTAACGTCCGGCTCAAGGTGGCTCCGGATGGAGGACAGAGTGCTCAAAAGGCGGACTGTCCGGCCACCCTAGCCAGTCCGCCTGCAGAAGCAATCACCAGAAGCCCAGGTCCGTACACCTTTTATTAGGCTACGAGCCACAAACCTCATTTTGCTCGTCACTCATCCTCTTACCACAATTCGATCGGCGCCTGCTCAATAAGTATTTCAACAGAGCCCCTACAGTCTCTAAGGTCATCTACGGCGAAACGCAATAAGGTCAAACCTTCACGTAGCTTTCTTCAGTCTCCAGAGTTATCCAGCGTAGAGTAAGTCTCTTCAGCCCTCACTCGGCCTACATTTTTGTTGCGTCATGCTTCCACGAGCTCTGCCTAATCGCGTAGGCCCAAAAAGTGTTTCCATTACCGTTCAAACTAACTCTCTCGTTAAGACCGCAGTAGGCCTATTTAAGTGTTGTATCAATACAGTAGTTTTGTATCACCCTGTTATTGCGTTCTTTCATACAACTCATTTGTTTTGCATCCTATTGTTTATGTGCTCCTTTTATGCATTACATTTTTCCAACATAATCCATTTACTGTGCCATACCGTACTTTCATTATTTCAGTTATCAATAGGCTTCATTATTTATTCTGTGTTCACCTCTGCTTATCTCATTAGCCTATCTGCATTACTGCATTAGTGTATTTACTTATGGAAAATTTGGGAGTACCGAAATGGAAGACCCACCTAATCTTGGATAAGCCATATTGACATTAAAATAAATAATAATAATAAAAAATAACTCAGAAGGAGAACATGAACTCTTGCTGAGAAAAATTAAATAAACACCAACGAAAAAACAAATATGGGATGAAAAGAAAAAAGATCCCATGGCTAGAAATAGCAACACGGTTTTAAGAAGAAGAAGAAAAAGATCGGCATAAGCAGAATAAGAGGGCGAGAAGCTGAATAAGCATAAGCTGATTAAGCATAACAACAGCGACGGAAAAAGCCGGAATAAAAATGTTTTAGTGGTGTTAAGAGATAAAATTTATAACAGTTTCAAGGTAAGAAGTTCATAAATTTCCCTTCGGTTATTAAATTTAGGTTAAATAAGCTGACATTTCAGCTGTAATTGTTTAACAAAAGTGTATGGAAGTCCTGTTTATGGACAAATAGTTAGGCTAGTTCATCTTTGGCCTAGGTCTTCCATCTCCAACGTAGCCTAGGTTGTGTTTAGGCTAATCTGGTTGGAGCAGGACCTATTTTTTCCATATATAAAGGGTGGCCCGTGTTGGGGAAGGGTTATTTGCTGTGAAAACCTTAACCTAAAATAAAATAAAATAAAATAAATTAAAATAAAAAAATAATAAAATTACGCCTTATAAAACATTTTGACATCTGAACAGAATTTATTCCATGTTTGGCTTTTTCAAATACTACATATAAATAATAATAAATTACGAAGTCCTAACTAAAAATAAAAATAAGAAATAATACAAATGCTTCAGAACTTATCATTTGGTCATAAATGTGGTAAAATTCTAGAATAAGGGTAATCAGAAGCCTAGCCTATTTAACCAAAATAAAGCTTATTTATAGAGTTGAAAGGGTTTAGGATTTTGGGGACTTAATTTTGGAAAAATAAAATAAATAAAGTATGGCTGAATGTGAAGCAATTGAGGCAACGATTAAATCATTAAAAATGAAGAGATCAGCAAGGAAGGGAGTCATTACCAGGCTTTTAACTACCTTTAATAGCAAAGAAAATCCAAATAAAAGGGATTATGATACTATTTTGGGTGGTTTAAATAGAATTAAACAGGAAATAATAATTATAGATGAGGAAATTGTTACAGAAACTGATGCGTTAAATGTTGGTGAAGAGAGATATACAACACTTTTGTGTGAACAAGAACAGAATATTTGTGAAATAGATTCTCACATAAATGAATTATATGCTGCTTTAGATAATCTACCAAATAATTTAGAGGCTACAAATCAAAGTTTGATTGAGGCCTTCAGAAATGTATCCATTTCTAATGATGACAATAATCAACTAAAAGCTAAGTTACCAACATTACAAGTACCAATATTTGAGGGTGATAGAACAAAATTTCAGTCTTTTCTAGAAAAATTTGATAGTTTAATTGGCAACAAAGATTATATATCTGATGTTGACAAATTCAGTTATCTCCTTAATTATTTAAAGGCCCAGCCCTAAAACTGGTTGATGCCTTACCGGCAATTGGCAGTTCATATAAAATAGCTCTCAAATTACTAGAAAGAAATTTCCTAAATAAAAAAGAAATAGTAAATGACTTAGCAATAAAATTTAAAAATATAAAACCAGCCAAGGATAACCATCAGGATCTGTACAATTTCTATTGTGAAATTGAATGCATGTTAGGTCATCTACAAAATAATGATATAGATCTAGAGAAATCAGCATGGTTTATCCAAGCCATAATATTTGATTGTTTACCTACCCAAATTAGGGATATTTTCCAAAGAATAACGGGAAATACATACCCTACCCTTGATGAAATAAGGAATGAATTTCCAAATGTTTTGTCAATGTACAAATCTTCAAAGATTGATTCACAAACAAGGATTGATACACAAACAAAGATTGATTCACAAACAAAGAAAATACAAACAAAACCACAACCACAACAAAAAGACAAATCAGAACAAAAAGTGATAGGTCTAACTCCTACACTACGAAATTTTAATGTTACGACAGAATTTGTACGTAAGTGTAAATTTTGTTCGGCTGATGATCACTGTAGCACACGATGTACTAAATATGTAGACTTAGAATCCCGAATAAATAGGTGTTCTCAGTTAAACCTTTGTACTAAATGCACAGGTGCAGGACATACTAACAAAGACTGCAAAACAAAAATAAGATTCAAATGTGTTAATTGTGGAAGTTTAAATCATGTCTCTTGTCTTTGTGATTCATTTAAAAATTCAAATAAACAAAACCTAAAGAAAAATGAAAAAACATTTAATGGACATATATCAATAAATAATGTCAATAAAAATTCTAGTGTACTCCTACCTACAATAACCTTGGATTTAAAAAATAAAGAAGGTGGGACAACTCCTATAAGATGTCTAATAGATTCTTGTTCCCAACAAACATTTGTAGATCAATCATTAGTTAATCAATTAGGCCTACAAACTCATAAAAATGAACAAGAATTGTGTATAACATCATTTGTCAAAGAAAATGAACAGAAAGAAAAATATAATACAGTCAATTTAGATCTGGATATACCCACAGAGAATAAAACAACAAACATAGAAGTAGTAGTCATTGAACAAGTTGGTCAACAAAAATTTAAAATACCAAATTTAAAAGAAGTAATACAACAACTTAAAAAGCAATATAAAATTGCAGATAGAAATTTAAATGATGATATAATAGATAATGTTCAAATGTTAATTGGAGCTGATTATATTCACTTAATTCAGAAGGGCATAGTCAGAATAGGAGATGGGATTGCTCTAGATACTCACTGGGGTATAGCTCCACTGGGACACATAGATAAATATAAAATAACAATGAAAAATAAAAATATATGACTAACAAACTTGCCCTATTATGACAAGGTCTTACACAACTCAAATAATGACATAAATACTGAAATATTAAATAAATCATTAACAACTGAAGAATTAGATAAAGGTGTACAACAGCTCTGGCTATTAGAGTCAGTGGGGGTGCAAGATGGTGATCATACAGATGAAAATCAATTAATGGCTGAAAATTTTGAAAACACCATCATGTATGAAAATGGCCATTATTCAATTGAACTACCTTGGAAGATCAATAGTCCAAAATTAAATGATAATCTAAAGGTAGCTAAAGGTCATCTCTATAATTTGATGAAAGATTAAAAAATGACAAGAGAATTAAAATGTATGATGATGTTTTCAAGGACCAGTTAGAAAAAGGCTTCATTGAAGAAGTTAAAGATCACCCCTTTAAAAAAGACAACTGCCATTATCTTACTCACACAGGAGTCTATAGAAAGGATGCACCCACAACAAAACTTAGAGTTGTGTATAACTGTAGTCTTAAAGATGGCAATAAGCATAGCTTGAATGACTGTCTCATAGAGGGGCCTAATCTTATTTCAGACCTTGTAAAAATCCTTCTAAGATTTAGATTAGATGACTATGCAGTTCAAAGTGATATAAGCAAAGCTTTTTTGAGAATTCATCTGAAAAATAACTATGACAAAGATCAACTAAGATTCTTGTGGTTTAATGATCCATATGACTTAAATAAAGGGTTTAAAACATTTAAATTTAATGTGGTTTTGTTTGGAGCAAATGCAAGTCCTAGTTTACTGGCTTTAACCATCAAACATCACTTAAATTTGTATGATGAAAATGATTTAACTGTTCAGTTCTTGAAAGATCACTTCTATGTAGATAACCTTGTAGGATCAACCAAAACAGAGTCAGAATTAAATGAAGTTTACATAAAAGCAGATAAAATAATGAAAGAAGGTAATTTTGAATTAAGAGAGTGGATCACAAATAATGAGAGACTAAATCAAAAAATAAAATCAGAAGACAAAGGATTAACAGAACCAACAAACAGGGTGAAAACATTAGGCATGATCTGGGATTTGAACTCAGATTCTAAAGTTCATGATTCACTCTGCACAAAAGGCTACACCTTAGATACAACAGCTAACACAAAAAGAAAGATCTTATCCGAAAGTTCAAAAATATTTGATCCTATGGGTTTACTCCTTCCTTCTACTATCAGATCCAGGGTTCTTTTACAAGAATTTTGGAAACAGAAAGTAGACTGGGATGATCCTATAACCAATAAACAACAAGATAGCTGGAAAAGGTTAGCTAAAGATCTCAATAAATTACAAAACATAAATATTCCCAGAGTTTGTGGACACAGAGATACACCTCAAACCTTGCATGTATTTGGTGATGCCAGTGAAAAGGTGTATGGCTGTTGCGCTTACCTTGTAGGTGAGGATGGCAGCCATTTGATCTATGCCAAGGGGAAAGTAACACCCTTAAAACAAAAGAAAACTATTCCTCAGCTTGAACTACTTGCGGGTTATCTAGCTGTAAAAATAACAGTATTTCTCCATGAAGTCTATTATGATGTAAACATCACAACTACATATATTTGGCTTGACAGTCAAATCTGCTTGGCATGGATCAACTCTGATGAGTTAAACTCAAAAAACATCTTTGTCCGTAACAGATTAAGAGACATTAAAGAAGCTAGACAAAATTTGGACATAACCTTCAGATACATTCCAACAAAACAAAATCCTGCAGACTTTCTCACAAGAGGATTATCCTGTAAATTACTAAAATCCAACAAAAATTGGTTTCATGGACCTGAATTCATTCAGGATGAAACAATGTGGCCAGCAGAACAAATTAATGTAAAACTTAACATGATAACCACAAATAAAGTTGAGCCACTATTAGATTATAACAGTTATTCTGACTTTGGCAAACTTGTAAGGGTAACATCTTACTGTCTCAGATTCATTCACAACTGTTTAAAGAAAATAAATAAACAAAGAAATAATGATAATGAAATGTATACAAGTCTAGCTACCAAATATTGGATTAACCACATACAACAAACAGAATACAAAAATGAAATAGATTTTTTAACAATTGGTAAACAAAGGAACAAAGTACCCTCTGTGGTAATAAACTTGAATCTTTACATTGACAAAGATGGCTTATTAAGATGTAAGGGTAGATTAAACAAATCACAAATCACATATAACAGTAAACAACCCCTTCTTCTTCCTAGGTTCCATCACATTACAACCCTAATTATTAGAGAGAAACACAATGAACTTTATCACATGGGCGTTCCACAAACATTAAATGCCATTAGAAAGTTGTATTGGATACCCAAAGGCAGAATGACTGTAAAGACAGTTTTGAATAACTGTGTCACCTGCAAAAGGATTCATTCCAGATCTTTCAGGAAGACCAATCCTCCTGATTTGCCAACAGAGAGAGTCACCTTTAATAGGCCTTTTGAAACAGTTGGCATAGACTATACAGGAAGTTTGACTGTTGGTCTGGGAACAACAGAACAAAAAATGTACATCATACTTTACACATGTTCATCTTCTAGAGCAGTCAGCTTAGACGTAGTGAGTGATCTCTCCGCAGAATCATTTGTCTATAGCTTTAGAAGATTTTGTGCTAAGCATTCTGTACCCAAAATTGTTTGGACAGATAATGCAACCTATTTCAAGGCTGGTGAAAACCAAATAAATGACATATTACAAAATTCACATACCATAACATATCTACAAAATAACAAAATAAAATGGAAATACATCCCTGTTGCATCACCATGGTATGGAGCAATCTGGGAAAGGAATATCCAAACAATAAAGAATTGCCTAAAGAAATCAATAGGTAAAAAACAAATTGAATTCTTTGAACTTCTCACTCTCATTAGTGAAATTGAGAATGTTGTCAATAACAGACCTCTTACTTATGTAGGGGATAATATTAATGATGTAGAGCCTCTCACCCCAAATCATTTGATTAAGGGAGAAGTCATTAACCTTCTACCTGATTACAATATCTCCTTGGATGATCCACCTTGGAGTGATAATAATCATGATTTGCAAAATAGATTATCACAAATAACAAATATAAAAACAAAATTTAAAAAGCAATGGAGTGATGAATACCTTGTTGGGTTGAGAGAAAGACATAAATATATACAAAACAAAGACTGGGTTAATAAAATTAGGGTAGGAGATGTAGTTCTAATTAGACAAAATACACCAAGACAGTGTTGGCCATTAGGTAGAGTTTTAGAACTAAAAACTGGGGAAGATGGATTAACCAGGGTTGTAAAACTTAAAACTGCTTCAGGTGAAACTATAAGAGATGTATCACTCTTATACCCCCTAGAAGTAGGACCAACTACTGTTAACAAAAATGATCAAGATGATGAATCTATAATAGATTCTGATGATGATCAAAATTTGACCCAAACTATACCAAACCTAACCTGTTCAATAAATGATGTAACTAGTCCTACTACTACAATAACCTATACCACAAATAGTAGACCACAACGTTCAACTGCTCTACGAGCTAGGCAGATGTTACAACAAAAGATAAGGGCTGGAGTATTGTAATATTTCCTATGGAAAATAAACTAAAATGCAACACCCTTTCATTTTGAAAAGGGTGAGGACTTTATAAAATGCTACACTTTTTATATTAAAAAGTGAGGAAAAACAAAAATGGAATAAAAATAAAACATAAAATATAGGTAATCTAAGATGGGTTAATAAATATTAAAGAAAAAATTGGGTTTCACATGCAATTTTTCCTTTCTGGCTGGCCCCAATGTATGGAAAATTTGGGAGTACCGAAATGGAAGACCCACCTAATCTTGGATAAGCCATATTGACATTAAAATAAATAATAATAATAAAAAATAACTCAGAAGGAGAACATGAACTCTTGCTGAGAAAAATTAAAAAACACCAACGAAAAAACAAATATGGGATGAAAAGAAAAAAGATCCCATGGCTAGAAATAGCAACACGGTTTTAAGAAGAAGAAGAAAAAGATCGGATAAGCAGAATAACAGGGCGAGAAGCTGAATAAGCATAAGCTGATTAAGCATAACAACAGCGACGGAAAAAGCCGGAATAAAAATGTTTTAGTGGTGTCAAGAGATAAAATTATAACAGTTTCAAGGTAAGAAGTTCATAAATTTCCCTTCGGTTATTAAATTTAGGTTAAATAAGCTGACATTTCAGCTGTAATTGTTTAACAAAAGTATGGAAGTCCTGTTTATGGACAAATAGTTAGGCTAGTTCATCTTTGGCCTAGGTCTTCCATCTCCAACGTAGCCTAGGTTGTGTTTAGGCTAATCTGGTTGGAGCAGGACCTATTTTTTCCATATACTTAACAATTAGACTGCATAACCATTCCATATAGCTAAGAACCAGTCATCTTTAGCATAGTATAAATACCGTTATATAATTGTTAATCACTATAAATACCTTTATTGAACTGTTAACTAACCACTGAACAAATAACTTATTTATTTTCCTAATTAAACACAAAACAACAAAGTAATTTCTCTCCTTATTAAACATTATTTGGTCTGCAAGACCTGGTGACCCTAATTTCATTTTAATTTTATTCAGTAAGTATAGTAAGCCTACTTTCTTAGCTACAGTGATCCGTAGGCCACTATATATATATACAGGGTGTACATAAAGTCAGGATCTATTTTTGTGAAGCACTTGGAAATTATATGGAATTCAATCATAAAATGATAAAGTGGTAACATTTATTAAATAATTAAGAGTAGGATTCGACGTGACGCCCATAGTATCCCTGCACAGCTCAAATCGTTCCGCAGCATTTCTAAACACATTCTGGAGCATTTGCGGGGTTATGTTATCTGCAGCAGTTCGTATACGTAAGTTTTCAAGACTCGTAATCTTCGTCTGATAGACGTGCGATTTGATAAAGCCCCATGCAAAGAAATCTAAAGGGGTTAAATCTGGCGATCTCGCTGGCCAAGGTCTGTTGCTTCCGCGTCCGATCCAGCGATTTGGGAAACGTCCATTTAGATAATCCTGAACAATTTTGGCATAGTGACAAGGAGCACCATCATGTTGATAGACGACGGTACTAACAATCCTATCCCCGTCGTCTATCAACATGATGGTGCACCTCGCAGAAATTACCCCACTACATCCGAATTATCACACTCGACCTCACTTATGCCCAGTTGCCCGCGCGCGTGTGTGTGCACACACACACGCAAGCAAATTGTAAATAAACTGGTAACTGCAAATCTGAAATGAATTTCTGAAAATAAATTAGTCTTCCAATAAATTATTACAGTTTCCAATCTGTATTTTAAGATTAAAAATATTGCAAAGACGATCTAAATTTATTTAGATTAAATATTCAAAGTTGATTACAAGATAAAAACTGACTTCTTTATAGGAGTTATCCTATTAATTCTGGTGATCAGGTATTACAAACTCTTATTAAGGAAACATCAACCAAATAAAAGTGAATAATTGGTTAAACACTTGGGGGGGGGGGGGTGGCTGTGCATTACTTTGTAAGCAAACAATACGCATACATGTACATTGTACAGTTCCCCTCATATGTAATGTTTCTCACCTCACAGACGACTCCGTACGTTAGGGTGTGTCAATTTTAGTAGAGTCAACAATTCAAAAACTACTAATGCTCAAATGATGTCATTGTTATTTTTTTTTAATTTTATTGGGTTCAGAATCCCAGCTGAGCCGTGAAGGGCCAGTTTAACCTACAGCCTAAGTTAAGCTAGATTAAAAACTTACGGACTTGGAGGTCCTATTAGGTCCTACCTCAGGGTTGCTGACTCGATGTGGGCCTACCTTAGGCCTCAGTTGCATAACATTAAGATAAAAAACAAAAGGGGCACTATTTATGGTCTTCTTTCTAAACCTTGCAACAACAACACAACCTGCACTATTGCACGATGCGACACTCTTGTATCTAAACAACCAAACTTAATTGCAAAAGAGTTCTCTATAAGACCACGCCCTGTAAGTGCCGCATTCAACAAACGAGTAGGAAAGACGCGCAGCGCCCCCAAAATGATGCCACAAGAGCCCAAAAATGCTAGCTCTAAATTAAGTTAATTTTTCACTAACCTTACAATTATGAGATGGATATATATATATATATATATATATATATATATACACACCTTAACTTAATATATACAAGCAATGCTGCATCAATCAGCTTAGTCATCATATCGCCTTGGGACAACAATGGTTCTTCCTCTTCTAGATTTTCTAACAGTCATATTATCTAGCAAACTTAGAAATATCTTTATTGGTTTTAAAAAGCCATTTACCTACTTATATTTGACCATAAAAGTTTGAAATATAACCTAAATATGACTGTAGCATCGTATATCAATGTGCCATTGATATGTGTGGTCAACTTTGGTTATTTTTGGTGTGCAGTATGCTTTCTAAGTTTCACAGTCACAAATGCTGGCGTTTTGATTGTGAATACATGTGTTTTCCCTCCTTTTTGACAATTTTGATTACTTCGTAATGTAAATATTGTGTAATTCAAATTATTCGAAATGTTATTTGTGACCCAAACTTTCTGTATATTTTGATATGATAGATATATGAAATTGTCATCACTTTGAATAATTAAGTCTTGTACCTATAACAACACAACCTTTTATCTGAGCTTATAGGAAGATATTAAGAATTTCAATTAACTTAATTTTATGTAATCATAATCAGTAGGCCTATCCAAATTTCAATGACATTTCTTTTGTTCACGGGTCCCCAGGATGAGTCAGAAAGAAATCAGAACCCGAAGCAAATCAAGTTGTCACCTAAGTCATTTGGTGGGGATTGGAAGGGAACTTCCCCCTGCTGAGCTGCCCACAGCCAGAGATCTGCTGAGGTATGGTTTGTTGAGGAGAGAGATGAGTGAGGAAGACAGGAGGAATTACCCAGTTAATAACCTGATTAACAACGGCATTGTTCCAGGGCTACTGGCTCAGTGGAGAAAGGCCAACGCTCTATTCACAGGACCTGCAATCAACACTGAGGTCAGGATCAGGGCTAAAGTGAAGGCACTGTGGGATGAGGCAATGAAGGTGTCCATTGGCAATGTGAAGCTAGAGGTCAAAGATAGGTTCATGATGAAACTGAACAAATTGGTGAACATCCTGACCTGTCACTGTGTGATCAGGAGCTGCAGTGAGCTTGGGTGCAACCCTGTCTGCAACAGTGAGGTTCACATTGACTGCAGCCGCAGGAGCGAGCAGAAGATACCAGTGCAGGAGCTTGCCTTCATTAAAGGTCAGAGAGAAAAGGTGGGCAGTGTCTGGGCACACCAGATGGGTCTAGCTGATCACCCTGAGACCAGGAGACAGGAAGCAGTGCTGCAGAGACAGGAGCAGAGAAGAAAGGCCGAGGAGAAGAGGAGGAGGAGGGAGGCAGAGGAGTCAGCCAAGAAAGAAGAGTTGAGGGAGGAGTCACTGCTGGAGATGGAGTTGGAGGAGACGAGATATACTGGAGGAGGCAGGGAGGCGAGAGGAGGACGAAGACCATACCAGAGGCTGCGACAACTTCTTCCTTGCCTGTGGCTAAGAAGAAAAAATACAACACTGAAGATATCACCAACATAGCTCTGGCTAGCTTGAGACATCACACTGGGCTGAGAGAGACTGCAGAGATTGCCACTGCTGTCTGGATTGATGCTGGTATTATCACAGAGTTTGACACAGCACTGGTGATTGACCACAACAAGGTGAGGAGGGCTCAGGAGAGACTGACTAAGGAGCTGGTCAAGAAGTTTGATGAAGAGATTAGGGAAAATGGCATCACCTGTATCTTCTTTGATGGGAAAAGAGATGACACCAAAGTGATGATGGAAGCTGAGGGCAGTGACAGGCAGTTTCCTGGCCTCATTAAGGAAGAACACTACACAGTGTGCAATGAACCAGGTGGGAAATATTTGTAGCATTTTGTACCAGAGGAGAGAAGTCATGCTGAGGTCATTGCTGATCATCTGGTGAACCGGCTAAGAGAGAGAGGAGCAGACCAGACCCTTTTAGCCATAGGAGGTGACAGTACTAATGTGAATACTGGCTGGGAAGGAGTAGTAATGCATTATGTGGAGGCCAAGCTTAGCAGGAAGTTGGTGTGAATTGTCTGTGATTTGCACACTGGGGAGCCGAGTCTCAGACACCTGGTGACTGCACTGGATGGCAAGACATTGAGCAACAACAAGTGGTCTGGGTCCCCAGGGAAGATGTTAGACACTGCCACTGAGCTGGAGATCAACCCAAACTTCATGAGGATCACTGTTGGTCCTCCTCTACCCCATCTCAGTCAGGAAGTAGTCAAGGACCTCAGCACAGACCAATCACATGGCAACAGAATCATCACTGCCATCAGATCGGGAGAGGTACCTCAGAGTCTAGCTCTCTTGGAGATTGGGCCAGTCTGTCACAGTAGGTGGCTCACCACGGCTCTAAGGTTCTGCAGATTGTGGATTTCCAAACATGGGCTGAAGGGTAGGAACCTGAAGAATCTGAGGATAATTGTGGAATTCATAGTGAGAGTCTACATGCCAAACTGGTTCAACATCAAGTTAAATCACAGCTGGGTGGAGGGTCCCAGGCATGTACTATACCAGCTGGAGCTGCTCAGAAGTCAGAAGGAGGAGGTGATAGGAATAGTGATGCCTACAGTGAAGAGATCAGCCTGGTATGCACACTCTGAGGCTGTGCTCCAGTCCATGCTGTGCAGTGAGGTGGAGGAGGAGAGGAGGGAGGCAGTGAAGAGGATAGATACTGGAAATCAGAAGTGAAGGAGATGAGGACACACAGGTAGGAACCTGCAGTGTCAGACCCAGGAAGTCCTGACATCAACCCAGATGCCACCAAACTCTCGGAGCTTATTGACGAACTCTGGCGTGACTGAGCCTCCTCTGACCTACTCCCTCACCACTGCTGCAATCAAGGAGTTTCTGGATAGACCAATGGAAGTTCCTGCATGGCCCTCACACACACACAGTCAGTAGAGAGGTGTGTAAGGATGACAACTGAAGCAGCACAACATGTTTACTCACAAGAGAGGAGGGAGGCGTACATCAGTGGCCAGGTGGCCAATAGGAAGCTCATGTCCAGGAACAAGAGCAAGGCAGACATGGCATCCTTGTCAAAGTTCAAGAAACCTATCTATATTTCTAAGTTTTAATATTGAAATACAATAAAAATGTCTAATTGTATGTATGTAAAATGTAGTTATATATGGTATGGCATGCTTGGCAAAGTTCAAGAAACCCATCTATATTTCTAAGTTTTAATACTGAAATACAATTAAAGACATTTTGATTGTATGTAATGTATGTAAAATGTAGTTATATACAATAAAAAAAATACTTGCAAAAATTGCTGATTTTTCGTAAACTTCAACTTCAAATATAGGTAGCTAGGATTGGTCAAATCTGGATTTTAAAGCCATATTTCGATTTAGCACATAAAAATGCATAATTTGGTCACTAGTAGTCTTTCAAAATCTAAAGATTTCACTTTGCTCCCTAAAATTGACACCCTACTGCAGCATCCAAAATGCAACGGAGCAATGCATCTCGTGTTTTCACTTTTCTCTGGTACAGCAGCTCTTTCATGCGCCCTCCCAGATAAAAATCTAGAGGGGTTAGGTCCGGAGACCTGGGTGGCCAATTTTGTGCACCACCACGACCGATCCATCGACCAGGGAAGCGATCATCAGATGCGTTCTCATTGCACGGCTAAAGTGGGGAGGAGCTCCGTCTTGTTGGAAGTACATACGTAATCGTGTTGCCAAAGGTACAGCTTCTAACAGTGGCGACAGTTCGTCTTGCAGAAATCGTAGATAAATGTCACCTGTAAGACCAACTTCGAAGATAAACGGACCAATCAGCTGACCGTAGAGAATACCACACCACACATTGACAGTGAACCGATGTTGAAAATTACTTTCCACAATGGCATGAGGATTCATTTCTGACCACAGACGTGAATTGAGTGTGTTGTTGACACCGTCGCGGATAAATTGAGCCTCATCACGGAACAAGACGTATCGATGCAATTGTCGATCGGCATTGAGCCAATTACAAAATTCCAGCCGTTGGGCATGATTCCCTGGCTGGAGGTGCTGAACGTGCTGTACATGGTATGGATACATGCCTTCTTCGTGTAACATTCTGCATACTCTCATTTGAGGAATTCTAAGACGTGTGGAAATCCTTCGCGTACTAACATGAGGACTCCGCTGTACCATCTGAATAATGTTTTCTTGTTCAGCCACATCTTGTTGTACCGGACGCTCAGATAAAACAGTAACGCTAGGAAATGAACCGCTCTCTCGCAATCTCCAAAAAACGTTGCTAAACACTTGTCGATCCAGAATTCTTCGATTTGAAAAACGTCGCTGGTATTCAGTGACAGCAGTAGTAGTATTTCCATCGCAAAATCCGTAAACTTACACCATATCGGCATTTGAAAACGTAAAAGGCACTGAACGCACAAAACAACTGCACGCTGTGAAACAACACTATTGCGTAGTTAGTTCGGTTCGGTAAGTAACAACTGTCAGTTCAAGGTCAAGCATGCGCATGCTTGAAATTCAAACATCCATAGCTCCATAACCTTTAAGAATCGGACCTATGTTCAAATGAAGTTTTTGACTTGGAATGACCTCAGCTATAAACTCCCGAAGTTATAACATTTCGTCGTGAGTCACCCTGTATAAAGTTAGAAACGGTGGCTTCAGTGAAGTATGTTTAGGAACCCTGTCATTTCGTTCTACTTAACATTAACTTGCGATTCTTTTGTGTGAACATAGATTCTCTTAGTCTAAACTTTTAAAAGTCTTTTAGCTAAAAAAGAATGGTGGAATTAAAGATGTCACTGTCGGGAAATTTTTATATTCATCTTTTTTAAGTTAAAAATTTTACTTGGATTTTATTTATGTTGGAACAATGGTACGTAACCGAGGAGCTACAGTATACAGGGTGTACACAAATTATCTTTACAACTTCTCTCTCAAATAAAAATATTAGGAAACGAGTTACACATACCGTTTTTTGCCATTTGTGAGAGAAAGTAATAAAGTTTCACATAACCTCAAACACATTCAACATGGGCACCATTTGTTGCACGTAAGACGTCTAAACAGTATTCTATCTCCATCCATGTACGCTGCAACATTTCAACGTCAACTCTCGCAACAGCAGCAGCAGCAATTCTGGTCTTTAAATCGTCGATGTTGGCCACTGGAGTTGTGTACACGCAAACTTTTACACGACCCTATAGAAAAAGGTCACAGGGTGTTATGTCTGGTGATCTGGCCGGCCAAGAGATGCCCCCCCCCCCTACGGGCAATCCACCGATTTGGGAAATGCATGTTAAGGGAATTTCGTACCAATTTCGTAAGTGGTGTACATTAGGGCGGATCGAAAATGAGGTTTTTAAATGTTTTTTCGAAATTCAAATATGGCTACTGCGGAAAATATGTGGGTGCTATAGATAATGACTGTGCATAAATATTAGTCCTGCGAAATTATATCTTCAGGTGCCACAAAGCCGCCGAAAAAAGTGAAATATAATGATTTTCTTATATTCTGCATTAGTACAATAACTGAAACTTACTTGTTATTATTATATATTAAGTGTTCCAATTACCAAAATAGTTACTGAATTACGCAGCTCTTAGTTTATTTAGATCAATGTTCTTTTGATTAATGATCTAAATAATCCAGAACTCACCACGAGGAGGTGGCTGCGTGTCGAGCTCCACCCATGCCCTCCCAACCACATCCTTGCGCATGTTTTTTTCTATTAACGTTTTATTTAAACTTTTATTCAGCTTTACTTTCGAATGATGGCATTTTTTACGTGACTGAAGTGTTGATCTCATGAAGCCATCTCGCGCGTTCAATCAAAATACTTTTGATGATGCTTCAGTCACTAATTTTACCATTCTTTCTACTACTTGTGTATGACAAGGGAATTTCTCGAATGGAGGGGTACTCTTGTTTTCTATGAATTCTTCAATCTCATTTTCTGTCAGGTGTCTTGTCATAGGTGGTTCAGTGACAATGCATTTTTGCCAATTAATTAAATCAGTATAATCAGTAGCTTCAAATTGAATAACAGGTACTGTGAAACGCCTCACAATTTTTTCCTTGTTTGTTTGCCTTGCTTTCTTTATTCGCCTCCACGCTAATTCTCTTATGGCGCTGCGGTCATCATGAATCATTGATGCTAGAATATTTTCTGGATTTGCAAAAAATGTATTTCTTTGTATGACAGGGTTTACAATATCCTTTACTTCGTCATTCAGTGTTCTTGTTAGTTCAATAGTTTTGAAAACATGTTTTGAGCCATTGACAAAAGACGTACTTTGCTTAATAGAAAACCACATTGGGATGTAGACCTTCATTATAAAAGAAGCAATGTTCATGAGGTTCTCAGATGGACTTACAGTTGAAACGTATAGACGAAGCAAACGATTTGCTGTAGTCAGCCATCGTGAATGTGCCATTTTGCCTGGACTACGATGAGCAAGATCTGGAGAGCAATATCCCTTTGTTATGGCCTGATGAATATCAATTAGATATTTTTGGTCGGTGCTAAGATCTTCACAGTCTACAGTTGGTTCCTCAGCATCAATCCTTTCAAACTCGACAATAGGAAGACTCTAACAGTTCTCTAATTCCCTGCCAATAGGACCGGTGAATCCGCGGGGGCCAGATGTTTTTCCATCCAGCTTTGCAACTAAATGGCATAATGGCAATTCATTGGCATGGAGCTGGCACACTAAATGTTGAACTGGCTTCTTCAGCTTCAATTCTATAAGCCTTATAACGCCTCCCTTTTCTCCAGTGTTGACTGCTGCACCATCGCATCCAATGGCAACAAGGTTTTCCAGGTTCATGTCATTATTTCCAATATACTCAAACATTCCTTACATATTTCTTCAGCTGATCCAGAATTCACAGAATAATGGCCCAAATAATCTGAACCAGGTTCTCTCACTAAAGTGATATGTTCTTCTGTTACCTTCTTCTGATATACTTTGGACTCTTTTTTTTCTTGGAAGAGTGTAGAATCTTTTCGACCATCAAAATAGATTCCTCTGATTGGGACCTGATTTTGATCTTTCATAATTTCTGATCTCTTCTTTTGTCTTTCTCTTCTGATTTTACTCCTATCCACTACTTCAGATGTATTGTCAATAGAAACTTCTCCAATATCTTGCAATACTGCACTAACAATGAATGCTGCAGCTCGATCTGAAACTGCAGTCCTGTCACAAGCAGTAGCCACTGAAGGTAGATTTGTAGTTTTCCTTTTCTTGAATAATTGTTCTTCAGGTTGTTCGAGCTTTCTCTTCGAGCTAACTGGCTCTGGAAATGTATAGTCTGATATTTCACCAGATTCACTTTCACTATTTGATGTCGATGATGATAATTCAACATTTGTGTCCTGCAATTTCTCCTGTGAAGATTCTTTGGTGAGCCTCACAGCTTCTTTTTGCTTTCTTAGCAACGTAGATGCTTTTTTTCTTTGAGAGTGTAATATCTACTCTATCAATAAACAGTTTTCTTTCACTCCTTTGATCTAAGAGGAACGTAACTTCTTCTTGGAACCGTTTTTTCTTTGGGACAAGAACATTGTGTTAGTACTTTGCACTTGCACGCTGTAATGTCAAAAAGTTTCGTGTGTGCTTCTTTTTTGAACATATCAATCTTTGCTTTGTAAGCTTCAGAATTTTTTCTGCTTTGGTATGGCTTCATAATGACACGATACTTTTCGTGGTAGCTTCTGAACATTGTTTCAATTCGCCTGTCTGACAGAATTGGGACGGAAGCACTTTCCCAAATTGTTTTCAATTATCAACAACTTGTTCTAATATTTGAGATATTGAAGGATCTTTATTAGTATTCTGTTTCAAATCGTTTCTTACAAACAAGTAATATTTAAAAACTCCTTCGTATGTAGGAAGATTCCTGTGCCACAAATCTTCCCCCATACCAAACATGGGGCACTCAGTTGAGGCCCTGGTGATTTTGCACAAACTCGAGACATTTTGAAAGTATACAAATCTGAAAAAGAAAGAGCTAATATCAATTATACGTTAATTTCAGTTAATAGTACATGGCAAACTTAGGGCAACACAATACAGAAATGCAAAATATATAAGAAATATAGTTTAGACTATCTGAGTAACGCCAACAACAGAACACCCACCTGCTACGAGAGCGACAGCTACACTGAACCGAGGTACTCACGTGACAGCTGAGTGAGCTGACTATAGAAAACTGTTTTTAGAGAATAGAAACTTTTTTTAAAGGTTGACTGAGCTATTTTTATACAAGTGTGAATAAATTCTTGTCTATTGTGCATCGTGGACTCTTCTGTAATTATTGGTTAAAATCTGCTTTTTTCAATTTTTTTCAATATTGAAGGTCATTGTGGCACCTGAAGATATTAATGTTATGATTTTAAATTTATACCAGCTTATTTCCTCACTACTCCACACATTTTCCACACTAGCCAATTTGAAAATTCGAAAAATGAGTTTTTCACTCCGCCCTAGTGTACATTCTATACAATAATCTGACGTCTTACAACCACCACGTGAAACTTTATTACTTTCTCTCACAGATAACGCAAAAACGGTATGTGTACCTCATTTCTTAATATTTTTATTTCAGAGAAAAGTTGTAAAGATAATTTGTGTACACCCTGTATATCTACAATATTTACGCACTGTTCGTAATAACAGAATATTTGATTGGGAACTACTTCCGTTTAGTGGCCCCATTTTTTTTAAGTAGACTTTTCCAGAAATATTTTACCTGACCTGACCTAACCCAACTGCATAAAGTATTTAATGAAAATAAATAAAATCTTTTTGGAAATGTCTATTTCGAAAATGGGGCCACTAAACGGGATAAGTGCTTTTGTTCCTAACCTCGAGGCCGTCCTGGCAAGGAACAATGAAATTAATAAGCTCATACAGACTTAAGCTTAGTGAATAAACAAATATACGCACATACGCAAGTATGAATACGAGTAAAAATACAAAACAAAAGGGCCCGAAACCCAACCCAAACCCTATTGATAGCATGACTAATACCTTACATATTAATTAACTGTGTGGGAGTCTCAAGATTAAAGCTTCCCAAGCGTTGGAACCTTCAATGAGTTGGTTCAGCAATAGTTTAGACATGTAACTCCACGTTCTATATACCAATAGAGTATTCATAACCATCTTAAATTAATACAGACCCGTTGTAATACAATCTCAACATGTAAGTAGTCTTAAACAAATTCAAAACAACGTAACTAATCTCAGCTATCCGTTAATTAATTAAAAACTGCAGGGATCACCTGAAGATCAGAGCCCCCAGCCTCCTTTAGTTAGCTTTATAAGGCTAACTTACGAAAATATCACGACCTAACCGAACCAATCGTCAAGGCGTACAGTTGACCTAACGACTAGTTAGGTTAGGTCGTGATATTTTCGTTAGTTAGCCTTATAAGGCTAACTAAAGAAGGCTAGGGGCCCTGAACTTCAGGTGATCCAACTGCAGTAATATACAATAATTAAAGTAAAGAAATAATTCATACTGGATTCACACCAAGTATAACCTACCGCTTAGCAGGAGACAGATTAATTAATCTTGGATCCTTTTCCGCGCTTCGCCTAGCATGGTTTAAACTTCTTCCTAAAATATAAAATATACCAAACCTTAAATGAACTTTCTGTTACTACTATTTATCAATACTCGTTTATGAACATGAACATAAATACTATAAAATGCAAATTTATGTTAACCATCAACCGTATACATTCACAAAATTAAAATCAAACATTATTTCACAATCAAAATATAAACTCACCTAAACAATGAAAACCTATTCTTTAATAGTTCCACTGCGTGAAATAACCAGCCTGTAAACAAAAAACCATTACAGTCAATGCTTCCAAGTCATAGTTTACACTTTACACAACCTAATTCCATTCATTATTTTGATAAAACTTCACAATCCAGACAGCGTTCCCTTGAACTCGTAAGCCATGCCCACATTTTCAAATCAGCGGACGTCTTAAGTCATAACACGTCACCAAGATGTCCGCTGATCTGAAAATGTGTGCATGGCTTACGGGCTGTCTCTGAGCTGTCTCTGGATTAAAAATTCTCAAACCTTATATATATAGTCTTGAACGTATACATTAAACCAGTGATGCACAAACCCTGGCCCGCGGGCCAAATGTGTCCCCCACGGGTCTTTTCAATTCAATGAAAAAGTTAGAATATAAAAGTGACCCAATTTATGACTTAGATGGAAAGTAAGTAGGCTAATACATTTAGTTATTTTCTTCGCTTGGCCCTCACATCAAAAAAGTTTGTGCACCACTGCATTAAACTATCATGACTTAATTTTTACCAATTGTTCTTACCGTCTACGATAAGAGTGTATACCCGTTACCTCTTCTAGAAATGCTTCAAACTTGTCTAATTATATACTTAAGACAACCTAGCATAGTGCCCACATTTTCAAATCAGCGGACGTCTTAAGTCATAACACGTCACCAAGATGTCCGCTGATCTGAAAATGTGTGCATGGCTTACGGGCTGTCTCTGAGCTGTCTCTGGATTAAAAATTCTCAAACCTTATATATATAGTCTTGAACGTATACATTAAACCAGTGATGCACAAACCCTGGCCCGCGGGCCAAATGTGTCCCCCACGGGTCTTTCAGTGGCCCCACGGGTCTTTTCAATTCAATGAAAAAGTTAGAATATAAAAGTGACCCAATTTATGACTTAGATGGAAAGTAAGTAGGCTAATACATTTAGTTATTTTCTTCGCTTGGCCCTCACATCAAAAAAGTTTGTGCACCACTGCATTAAACTATCATGACTTAATTTTTACCAATTGTTCTTACCGTCTACGATAAGAGTGTATACCCGTTACCTCTTCTAGAAATGCTTCAAACTTGTCTAATTATATACTTAAGACAACCTAGCATAGTGTAGGCACAGATATCCAAGTAGTCAAAAGCCTACATAGTCTTCTAAAGCTAGCTTTCATACGCTGTGCGTAATGTTCCCTGTTATTATTCTTAATTTTGTTTAATAGTTAGGAAACTATTAAGAACATTTTAATATTTAATACTTTGAGAATTTTTAATAGAATCGAATAACCTTTATTAATAATAAAATAACTACATTAGTTTTACAATTTACAATAACAAATAATTGTGAAGCTGGACTATTTATTTTATTTAATTTGGTCCTTAAGCTTTAGGCTTTACATTAAGACCGAAATAACATTGTAGGCTTTTGACTAATTGGGTGCCTAGGCTAACACTGCGCTAGGTTGCCTTAATTATAGGCCTACAACGTACGCCGAATAGATCAAAAAAGATGTTTTTCACCATTTTTATGTATTTCACACTTCAACACTTCCCACAATTTAACACACTTCATTGTTTTTAAATGCTGGTAAATAAGCAAATAGTTCAAATTCGTCCTCCAAGAATTTACACACAGGTCATTTAACATCCAGACAAACACTTAACCACTTAACATTAAGCAATGATAAGGAACTATGTAAAGCAATTTGCCGGTCAACCTTTGACAGATACAAGATGTGCATCGAACAACATGGACGACATTTTGAACAGTTATTGTAACCAAAACTATTCTCATGTTTTGTAAATATGTTTCAGAATTTTTTTTCTTTGTTTTCTTATGTTTTGTGAATATATTTATGAAACAAGTTTTTTCTTTGTAGTAAACTCACCTCAGGAGGACATTTTCTTCGGTAAACTGACTTTTGGGACACTCGGTATATATATATATATATATATATATATATATGATGAATAAAACCACGAAGGAAAGGAAACACAAAATGGTGCTCAAGCGCTTTCGTCTAATGACATCCTCAGTGTTCCTGAGGATGTCATTAGACGAAAGCGCTTGAGCACCATTTTGTGTTTCCTTTCCTTCGTGGTTTTATTCATCATAAATATTTTTCACGTGTTACTTTCGTGAAATAATTTTCATATATATATATATATATACTTGAAGATTATTCTTGTAAAAATGGCTGCGCTTATAACCCCAGTGAGTAGCCTAGCCAAATAGGTACACACATTTTTTAAAATTAAAGTGAGACTGAATCAGGCAATTTTTATTATGTAATTTCAAAGTACAATATTTATTTTTATTAAATTATTTATTTAATTTGTAATTTCTTCGTTAATTAATAGTCTTAAAAATTGCAATATTATAATCATGCAACTTAGAAAAGGACTATTTTTGCAGCCAATCATAGATGTTGGAGGTTCATGACGTAATGACTCTACTGTAAATTAAAAATTAATGGAGTCTTATTCAAAGCATTCAAAGTTATTTAAAGCTTGTTAATTGTAAATACTGTAAATGCAAAAATCTTTAAAGTGTGCTGCGGTACTCTTTAACAGTGTAGAAACTTCTACAAACAGTACAAGTTTTTAATTTCCCTAAAAACGAAGATTTTTTTTTAATAGCTGGGTGTCTAACTGTGGAAGAATTAATTTAAAATTTAGCCTAACATAAAACAGTGAGTAATATAGAATAAACATTTTAATGAGTTATATATAGGCCAAGATTTTGTAGATAACCGACTCATTTTTTTGGTTCCTACTGTAGAACTTCATTACAATGAATTAGTTTTATCAAGATTGGTGGTGTATATATATATGTGTATATATATATATATAGCTCCGCTTACAATTTTTATGTTTTTATCTGTATGTTTATTTCTTTGTTTCTTTTGTTTGTGACCTATATATCATTTAGGCATCATTTTGTAATTTTTTTTTTATATTTTTGTTTCCAATTTAGATTTATTTTCATTTCTTTATTCTTTTGTGACCTATGTATCATTCAGACAATAACTATAAAAAATTGGTTGTAAACAAGCAATTTGAGCTTATGTTGAATTTCGGGCAAAGTGCTAAAATTTTTAGTTTTCCGTGCAAATGTGTTTGCTCCTCCCACAATTTTGGATCTTTTCCGTTTGACACACATGGTTCGATTTTATTTTAAATTTCTACACAGACGTAGTTTTGCATGCCGATTACGAAAATCAGAACCATTTTTTGGAGAAATTAATAATAAAAAAGTTACAACTAGCCTAAGACCCGCCCTTCGTGCGGGTCGCGGGTAGCAAAAATAACCAAACTATCACGACTTAACTTAACCAATCGTCAAGGGCGTACAATTAACCTAAAAAAATAAATAAAAACAATACATTTTTTTATTTATTTTTTTTATATATTAAGAGAGGAGGATTCTTTATACTGTACGGCATTGACGATTGGTTAGGTTAAGTCATGCTAGTTTGGTTAAATAAAAATAATTTTTTTTTTTTATTTATTTTTTTAGGGTAATTGTACGCCCTTGACGATTGGTTAGGTTAAGTCGTGATATTTTGGTTAAAGCTAACGAAAATATCACGACTTAACCTAAACGTTCCTGAGCGTGACCGACAAACGTTCCTCAGCGTGACCGACTGACAAACTGAGCGTGACGGACTGACTGACAGACATTCCTGGGTGTTTATAGTATATACGAAAACTGCGACCAGTTCCAAAAAATGCTACAGTGCATCGCAACATTTAATCGAAAATATTAATTTGTGTTCATTTTTGTCACTAATATTAATAAAATACTTTAAAGGGTTGTAACGTTTTTATTATTAATTTCTCCAAAAAATGGTTCTGATTTTCGTAATCGGCATGCAAAACTACGTCTGTGTAGAAATTTTAAATAAAATCGAACGAACCATGTGTGTCAAACGGAAAAGATCCACAATTTTTACTTCTATACTTACTATATATATATATATATATATTTTTTTTTTGTAACCTATATATAGCCCTGAACTATCTTTCCACTCCAGTGTTTCTGAGGATGTCATTAGACGAAAGCGCTTGAGCACCACTGTGTTTCTTCTCCTTTCGTGGTTTTATTCATATATATATTATATATATATATATATATATATATAATAGGGCTAAGCTAGGCTAAACTCTGGAGACAAATACATAGCCAGCAAAAACGCCTCCCCCCCTACTCCATAGAGGAAGAAGCTAGCCAAAATCAAGGTCCAAGGTTTTGGAGATGCTTGGACACTCTGCGTTTGAAAAATTGAAGGTCATAGACAAGAGGAAGATTGTTCCAGAGTTAACCGGTTGAGTAGATGAAAGATTGAGAATACCGATTAACCCTTGCATTAGAGCCAGGCATCTAGTCTTCTCTTGAAGACCAACTTTTACCCCTGTAACGTTTCTGAGGTCCTTTGGAAGCTGGTTAAAAAGTCTTGGCTCTCTGACAACCAAACTATTTTCCTTCAGTGTTGAAGAGGTCCCTTGTCGAGCCTTTAATTTGGGAACACTACACATTCTACCTTTCCTTTTCCAGCGGTTTTTGGATGGTAATGGGTTTAGTTTGAGGTTCGATACCAGTTTTTCGATCATTTTCCATATGTAGATTATGGTGTACCCCTCTCTTCTTCTTCTTTCCAGGGAGTACAGATTTAGTTTACGTAATCTTTCGAAGTAGTTGAACTCTTTGCAGCCATTAATCTTTGCTGTGAAATGTGTCTGAGTTTCTTCTAGTCTATTAGTTTCTTAATTTTTACGGGGACGTCAAAACTGAGCAGTATTCAAGTTTTGGTATGATCAGTGTTTTTAGCACGGGAATCATTACTGCCCTGTCCCTTCTTTTGAACATTCTTAGTACCTGTCCCGCGACTCTTTTTACTTTGGTTATCGCTCTCTGATTTTGTGTTTCGAAAATATATATATAAATTTAATTTCACGAAAGTATCACGTGAATAATATATGTATATGATGAAAATACCCACGAAGGAAAATTTAAAAACGAAATAATGTTCCTAAGGATGTCATTAGACGAAAGCGCTTGAACACTTTTTTTTCCTTCATGGTTATTTTCATAATCATATTATTGCCAGAAGAGTTCTCTTGAAAGAAGACAACTTTCTTGTTTACCGTTATACTCTTACGTAAGCGTCCAATTATTTTTTACTTCTACAAAAGTTCGTTTGAGGTGCAAAAGCAATCAATTTCAACAAGGTGCAAAACGCGAATTCACCTTTTTGCTTTTTTTCCTATCGGATTCAAGACTCTTGGAAATAATTTACGATACTTTTCTTTAAAGTAAACTTTTAATAATTAAACTATTTTATTGCTTTATAAAAAAAATATTAAAGTTAAAAAAGTTTTGGAAGTAAATATTTGTTACAATAATAATACTAATAATACTACTAATAATTAATAATAATAATTAATAATAGAATGCGATATTTTTTAATAAAAATTCAGTGAAAAAAAAAATCTTATCAATTTTTTAATTTTCACTACCAAAATTTCTTCCAAATTTGTATATATATATATAATATATATATATATATATATATGATACACACAGACCATGCACGGTCTGTGTGTATCATAAAAAACTCAGGGAACCATTCTGAGTTCATTCCCATCATGAACGGTAAATTCCATCTTATGCCAATGTGTGTGTGCGCGTGTGTGTGTGTGCTGTGTGTGTGTGTGTGTGTGTGTGTGTGTATTATCACTATTATGCATCAATGAACAGGCGCAAATAATTTATTTTGTGAAGGTTGGTAGCCCACAACTCGCACAAACGAAAACAATTTGAACGTTCGGTCATCGACCTTCTTGCTTGCCTTCTCTTCCCCAGCAGTGAATTAATTAATAATCAATCAATCAATCCTTCCTTCCTTCCTTACCCTTCTTCACTAAGTCGTCGTCGTCTTAGTCGTCGTTGTCCTAACGTTACTAAAAGATCGGCGCAATTTCTTTCGAAATAACAGCTTTCGTGAGATTTTTCCAACAGACCAAGATGAGGAAGAGAACCCTAAAAGGGAAGGTTGAGATTTCGCGGATGAAATTTGAGAAGCGAAAACGAAAAATAGACGAAAGAAAGGCTAAAAAATGGCAAAACAATACCAAAAAAGTGTGTGAATTGGTGTAAATCCAGAAAGTTGAATGGAGTTGGATTAATTATGTTTAATGGAATGCGCTGCATACCAGCTCCGCGATTGCGGAATTGAAGTAGATCGGACCACGGGCTTAAAATGCATTCTGCGCGATACATTTAATCATTACGAATGCGTTAACTTAGATAAAATGGACGCGAAAATGATAAATAGAACGAACAAAATCATGGAGTTTTATTGCTTCGTATGCGTCAAGTGCGTGGAAATCGATAGGAATGTAGTACAAACGGGAATGGAGAATGTTGAAACGGAAGAATCAATTGCAACGGGTTCACCGGCAGAAAAACAGGAAACGTCAGAAAACGCCGGCACAAACGAAAAATGGGATTCAGGACACCGAGGGAAACACGTTACAAGGAGGTGCAGAAGTAGCCTCAGATGAAGAAATACCCCTGCACGAGATAGAGACACCATGAATACAAATGAAAATACGCCAAAAGGGAAAAAATGGTGGTAGAACAGAGGAAACAAATTGAATCCCATAGTACTCGTAAGGAATCTAAACGACGGACCATGCTCAAATATTACAAAACAGGTTCGTGCAAATATGTTTCAAACTGCACGTATTGTATAATCACCCCAGAAAATATTTCTACATCTACAGATCTACAGAAGCTAAGGCTAACAAAGACCCTAAGATCCACTCTAAGGTTAGCCCGAGAGAAAGGAAAGAGTAGCGGGTTAAGAGAAGAGAATAAGGGGTTAAGTAAGAGCAACACCTATCACTCATGGGTTAACATTCATTCAGAAAAAGAGGAAAAGCCTCTCACCATCATCATCCGCCGGCCACTGCCGAGAGAAAAAATGTCTAAATATTGAATGCCCATATGTTCATATTAAGGATAATCAAAAAAGAGAACGAGAAAGAACAGGTCACATCCCAAAGAGAAGTAATAACAGTGGCAATGAAGTACATTTTTGAGAGGAAATGAGAATGATAAAAGCACAACTGTCCATTCTAATGAGAAAAGACGGAACTTCGCAAATATATGCACCCCCAACATTATATACATCACCCTCCTATTCAACATCACCTACCGTTAATACAATATCCACAATGGTACCAGGGGCCGTAGTCCCAGTATTCCCAAATGCAGCAGCTTAACCAATAACACCGACCAGGAACCGACAACATCGACCAGGAAACGACCATTATCTAAGAAAAACGACCACGATGATTAGAAACCGTATAAATTTATTATACACAAATATACAAGGCCTCTATACTGACCATGCAGACTGCAAATTAAAATACTTGCAAAATTTAGCTCTGGAAACCAACATAGATAGATATCATATGTCTAACGGAAACGCGTATAAATGCGAAAAAGGCTATGAAAATTGCATCGAAGATATACTGGACTACAACATATATAGAGAAGATAGGGTTGCTAGACGAGGAGGAGAGTGTTGCATCTACGTGAAAAACACGTACATGTGAGCAGTGCCATGCAGAAAACATTTAAGGGGTAGGGTCTCAAGGCCAAAACAGGGCATCTCTTTGGGGGTGCTGAAAAAAGGACATTTCTGAATCATGGAATTACTAAAAAAAGGGCACATCTGAATCATGGAGGGAAAAGGGCAGAGGCTCAAGCCCCTGTGCCCCCCCCCTGTGCACGGCCCTGCATGTGAGGTGAAGGTAAGCAAATCAAACAGCACAGTCGAAATTATTTATTTATTTTAGAAGTAAAAGAACTGAACCTAACCATTATAAACGTCAACAGACCACCAAACACCACAAAGAGTTAATTCCAATTCACTAAAAATGAAATAGAAAACGTGTTAAAATTACTTTAAATTCCAGCACCAAATATTTCAATTTGTGGGGATTTTAATTTTCCATTTATAACATTAAAGAAAAGCGACGAAGTTATATATGTTGAGAAGGTTCATGGTAACATTACAAAAGATGATAGAACCCAGGCAATAAAGCTATCAGATATTATGGAACATTATGCATTTACCCAAGAAATCTGTGAAGCAACTGGAAAAGAAAACATTTTGGATTCAGTTTTGACAAATAACAATGAGATAATAATAAATAAAACGGTAACGCTAACGCACACAAATTTCTCCGACCTAATCGATATGCAATTGAAGTTAGCATCCAGAGGTCCGAAAACGCATCCCAGAGAGTCAGAAGGAATATTTGAAGGTTTAAATATAAATTCAAAGAAAGTAGATTGGGAAAATGTAAATAAAGATTTAAAGAAAATAAATTGGGAATTGCTACTTCACGAGAAGACTCCAGAACAAATACTATTTACAATAGAAAATGAAACTAAACCTACATTGCTGAAACATGCTCCGAGGAGACAAAAAAGAAAACGTAGCAAGTTCCAGATAAAAATCAGGATAATATTTAGACAACAAAAACAAACCGTAAAAAATCTCCACAGGTGCAAAACTGATGCAAGGGGATTCAAAAGAGAAAAAACTTTGCGAAATAGAAGTGGACCTAAAACAAACATTCACCCATAAGACAAACGAAGAGGAAAACAAGATAGCAGAAAACAAAAAATAACCCAAAATTCTTCTACACGTTTGCGAAAAGAAAAATGTAGTGTAAGGAGAGTATTGGTTCCTTGATAGATGGACCGCCGAATAGACAAATGACCCAGAAAAAATTACCAAACTGCTTAAGGAGCATAAAAACCCACTCTAATAGACAGTTTATTTTCACAACAGTTTCGATGCCCACTGGCATGCTCTTCGGGTGTCTACATTTATTATTACATTTATTACATTTAATATTGTATTATTATTTATTACAAAAATTTAATTATAAACGTTGTTGTTTATTATACAGAAATTGCAAACCGAAAAACGAATGAAAAGGCGAGGAGGAAACAATCCAGAGACCATTAAGAAATTCGCACCTAGGTTAGAGCCCGTTCCCCCGACACCAGAAGGGCATTTTATTAAAGGGTCCCGCTTATAAGTACATTCGCACAAATTTAAACCATCTTCTTGTTCTCTACATACAGATTCTATTATTTTAACATAATTACTGCATTTATTATTGCATTTACGTTTTTTAGCATTTATTATTATTACCTTTACACTTATTATTACATTTATTTTATTACCTTTGTTATTACATTTATTGCATTTACATTTATTTCCACATTTATTACTTCCATTATTACATTTACGTTTATTATTCCATTTACATTTTACCGCAAAAAACGAACGAACCAAAAACGAGTGGAAATGTGGAGACCGAATTTATGGGACACCCTGTGTATGTACTGTATATATATATATACACGAAGTCGAATTTGTTTAATATATTTGCCATTTCCTACGTTAATTTTTTGTATGGAATCGTGGTTTGAACGCGTAGAATATTCATTAATAAATTTATTCTCCGCTTAAATCCTTCATATTTACAGCATATTCTTTTTACATCTGGCAACTTGTGAGCAAAAGACGCAGGTACGTTCAATTATTTGAAAATAACCTATCCTTAAAAGGTAATATTGGTAGGCATTCGTTTTATTACTTATAAAGGGTGTTCGGAAAGTCACTGCGCACTTATATTTATTTAATAGCATACAATAGTATAACATTGCATATATGATAGAGGTTATGGATGGGACCATCAGAACTTATAAAAGGTGTTGAAAACTAAAAAAAATAATAAAAAAATAATATAAAAAATATAAATATAAAAATATAAAAATATAAAATATAAGGAGAGAGCCAAAATCAAGGTCTCTATGGGCCAAAATGCTATTTTATTTAGTTTCTTTTTTTTATATAAATTTTGAAAAGATTGTGTCGTGTGTAAGATATGTATGTGTGTAAAATGTATGTATGTGTAGTGAAGAATAGAGGGAGAACTGTGTGTTTGAGAGCATGCTGGATTCGGGGAAGCACATTTCTATAGAAACGAGTTACACTCGCGAAGAAAGAACCTTTGGAAGCCTTAGAGTAGTCGACTGAAATAAAACTGTTAAAATTGAACTTGATTGAGAACAACAACTGTATTTTGTCTGGAATTAATAACAAAAAGAATAATAACCATGTTATTAATAATAATAACAATAATAATACTGATAATTATGATGGTAAAGTATAATAAGAGGAAAAGTTGTGTGGGAAATCGTGAATGATAATTTCATGAATAAGGAGAGGGAGAACTAATCTGGACTATAAAGAGGTAAAAATGGGGGAAATAAATTAAATCATAAATACAAAATAAAGAAAAAAGGTAAGGTATTAAAGATTTACCCAATTTTATTCAGGGTTTGATTGTTTGAAGAGGTTATGCCCACCTTGAGACGTTGTCGTCTTTAAAATTCTGTTCCATTTGAGTTTACAAATATTATTCTTAACCTGGGGTAATTACCCCCCCAGTGGGTAATTCTACTTTTTTCGGGGGGTTACAGTCAAGTTACAGTCATAAATGTTTGTTCAGTTTTATTAAATAAACTAGTTCTCAGATCATCTTTTGTCGGTTTTTTTTTACCCTTTTTCGTGATGGGGGTAATCCTAATTTCCCTGGATAGTTAATCTAGGGGTAACAATGATAAAAAAGGTTAAGAACCACTGTTCTAAACTAAATACAGGCCTGTATACGAACGGTTTGCGATTGCGGATTTTCGTACTTTTTGTTTCGGTTTGTGTAGAGCAAGCCTGAGGTAGTACGAGTGTGACTGACTGATACGGGTAAATTTGTGCTACCTTAGGAAGGAAACCCAAATTTGTTGCGCATCATGTTCCTAAAGAATCATGCACCAGGACTAATAATAACTAGGGATGTTTGCAATAAATTGAATACGCATATGGATGTTCTTTTGATTAGACTAACACGGATCATTGTTGCTTTCAGTGGTGATGAACCACGTACGAAAGCCTCGTCAGTACTTTGACCCCCTATTTGCTTGGCAATGCTGCTGCGAGCTGCTCGTACCCTGAAATGGTGTGTATATATATATATATACTGTTATTACTGTATATATAATATTTCACGAAAGTAACACGTGGATAATATTTATGATGAAAAAAACCACCAAGGAAAAAGAAAACGCAGAATGGTGCTCAAGCGCTTTCGTCTAATGACATCCTCAGGAACAGTGAAATTAATAAGACTGACTGACTTTCTTCTTCAGTTAAATAATGAAGTCCCCTCCTTTAAGTTTACTTTGAAAGTGGAACAAAACACAATCCCGTTTTTGGATGTGCATGTACATCGGGAAAGCCCAGGTTTTAAGTTTAGTATCTATCGGGAAAAAAAAATTGTCCTACGTACATTTTTACTCCGGACATGACACCCCAATCAAGAAAGTCATTTTCTTCAATGTTTCTCCGCGCTCTTAGGATCACCAGTCCGTATACATGGAGGCCGAGTTAGAAAAAATCAACCGTATTCAAGGCCGTAGCCAGAGCTTTAAAACAGACGAGGCGAAAATAGCCCTACTAGGGGGTCCGGGGCCAATCCCCCTGGGCCATGCTCCTTCAGAAGATTTTTTTAATCCTAGCACAAAATCATGCACTTTGAGCGCACGGTAACTGAGAGCGAATTGGACAATAACAACTTCACTTAATGTTGCTACTCTATGTTTTTATTCATGTTATTTGTGGTTTGAGTGCATTACATTGATATGACCAGAAACCAGTTATCATCATTTGATACTTGACTGATGGCTGAAGACCAGTGCCACAAAATTTGTCTCATTATATGGTTTTAAATTTGATTAATTATACGGTATTAAATTTGAAGCTTGTTTTTAAACTTGCTTACCTGGAGAAAAAGTCACGAATATCTGCTGATGCTGTTCTTTTCATTTTTCACCAATAAAGTAAATACTCAGGCAACAAAACAATGACGAGCAGTTAGACATGTCTATGCCTGCATTACGGAGTTGCCAACTGAAACTTTCAGGAGCGCTAGACTTTTGCCTAAAAAATGCTAAAAAAGCGCTGGATTTGTACGACTCTAGGTAAAATCGAATTTTTGTACTTAATAATTTATTATTATTAATTATTTTATATATAATTTTATTAATTATAATTCTTTATTATTAAATTATTAATAATTAATAATATAATTTGTACGAGACAGGTAAAATCCTATTTCTGTCATATGAAAATAAAAACCAACCCGAGGAGGATGCCAGTGGGCGTCGAAACTGTTGTGGAAATAAACTGTCTATTAGAGTGGGTTTTTATTTTCATATTTTGACCTTCACGTAGAAAAAAGAGAAGTTTTTTGCATTTACTATTTCTGTCAATTTCCTCAGTTTTCCTTTGAAATTCAATTTCCTCATTGATCCGAAATGTCCGTTAAGCCAGACGAAGCAGCCGCCTCGTCTGCCTCAACGTGGCTACGGGTATGGTATTGGAAGTGTTATCCACCTGCGTTTTTGGAATCTTGCCTTAACAAAGCAAAACGAACTTTCTATCGTGTGAATAATAACCCTCGCACTTTGTCGAAGAATATTTTAGTGCTTCCATTTTTCCCACGCTTTTTAGGTATCGCTAATGTACTTAGACTTTTGAACACTAATGTAGTATTTTCATATGAAAATATTGTGAAAAATATCATTGTAAAGAATAGTCCTACCAATAATTCAGGTATTATCTATAAAATTAGTTGTAAAAGATTTGAACACGCGTGTAAAACGGCATCAATATTTCGTTAGAACGGGACAGTCGTCCCTTTTTGTCCATTTGTCAGTTATCCCATTGTATTGATTGGAATAATGCTTAAATTTTGCTTCACTCAAGCATCATTGTTAATAGAAATATTCTTAAGTCTGCCATCACTCAACTTACAAACAATTTCAACCTTAGCCAAGGCCTTTTCTCGCTTGATCCTGCTATTTTGAATTCATTCAGAACCGATTTAGACAAGAAGGTCAAGGCACTAAAACTCTGGTAGCGTTTCCACGTGAATTGAATGCTCCTCCTACATTATTTTTCTGCAACAATCATATTATTGTCTCAATCTTGTTATTAATTTCAGTGTTCTTGAAGATGTCATTAGACGAAAGCGCTTGAGCATTATTTCGTATTTTGTTTTTCCTTCATGATTATTTTCATCATATATACTGTATATGCTATATTTTTGGGATATCTCTGCGAGTGACCCGTTGCCCGCGTCGGGCTAGCATCATGAAAAAGAAAAAATTATAGTATTTGTCACTTACCATTACTTATTTGGACTATAGTGGATTTAATTTTCTTAGAAGAGTTCCTTGTTCCATGCACGGTCTGTGTGTATCATATATATATATATATATATATGTAAACACAGACCGTGCATGGAACAAGGAACTCTTCTGGGAAAATTAAATCCACTATAGTCCGAATAAGTAATGGTAAATGACAAATACCATAGTTTTTCTTTTTCATGATTTTAGCCCGACGTGGGCAACGGGTCTCTCGCAAAGAGATCCCATAAATATAGCTTCCCTCACCAGCTATCTGCAAAGCAGACAGGATCCAGCTTTGGGACATGGATCTAGGGTTTAAAGCAAGCCTAGATCCCTACATTCAGAACCTCTATATAAGTAAAAGACTCGTTGCATTCACGTCGGGTTGAATAAATCAAAGAAAAAGGGGGTAACTATTGTATTTTTAGCCAAAAAAAACCAAAACTTAAACCTCAACCGGGACATTGAGCGTCCACTTTTCAAGGCACGTAACACGTCCGTTTAATATACACAAATTCAGAATGGTTCCCTGAGACAATTATATGTTAAACACAGACCGTGCATGGAACAAGGAACTCTTCTGGGAAAATTAAATCCACTATAGTCCGAATAAGTAATGGTAAATGACAAATACCATAGTTTTTCTTTTTCATGATTTTAGCCCGACGTGGGCAACGGGTCTCTCGCAGAGAGATCCCATAAATATAGCTTCCCTCACCAGCTATCTGCAAAGCAGACAGGATCCAGCTTTGGGACATGGATCTAGGGTTTAAAGCAAGCCTAGATTCCTACATTCAGAACCTCTATATAAGTAAAAGACTCGTTGCATTCACGTCGGGTTGAATAAATCAAAGAAAAAGGGGGTAACTATTGTATTTTTAGCCAAAAAAAACCAAAACTTAAACAACAACCGGGACATTGAGCGTCCACTTTTCAAGGCACGTAACACGTCTGAATGTAGGGATCTAGGCTTGCTTTAAACCCTAGATCCATGTCCCAAAGCTGGATCCTGTCTGCTTTGCAGATAGCTGGTGAGGGAAGCTATATTTATGGGATCTCTTTGCGAGAGACCCGTTGCCCACGTCGGGCTAAAATCATGAAAAAGAAAAAGAAAAACTATGGTATTTGTCATTTACCATTACTTATTCGGACTATAGTGGATTTAATTTTCCCAGAAGAGTTCCTTGTTCCATGCACGGTCTGTCTTTAACATATAATTGTCTCAGGGAACCATTCTGAATTTGTGTATATTAAACGGACGTGTTACGTGCCTTGAAAAGTGGACGCTCAATGTCCCGGTTGAGGTTTAAGTTTTGGTTTTTTTTGGCTAAAAATACAATAGTTACCCCCTTTTTCTTTGATTTATTCAACCCGACGTGAATGCAACGAGTCTTTTACTTATATAGAGGTTCTGAATGTAGGGATCTAGGCTTGCTTTAAACCCTAGATCCATGTCCCAAAGCTGGATCCTGTCTGCTTTGCAGATAGCTGGTGAGGGAAGCTATATTTATGGGATCTCTTTGCGAGAGACCCGTTGCCCACGTCGGGCTAAAATCATGAAAAAGAAAAACTATGGTATTTGTCATTTACCATTACTTATTCGGACTATAGTGGATTTAATTTTCCCAGAAGAGTTCCTTGTTCCATGCACGGTCTGTGTTTAACATATAATTGTCTCAGGGAACCATTCTGAATTTGTGTATATATATATATATAATACACACACGGCGTCCCAAATAAATGTATACACACTTTAAATAATTATAAAGGCAGTGTTTATTAAAATACATTTCATTTTCAAAATGTAATAGAATCTACAGACATTATTTAATTGTTTTGTCAACGCCTGTTTTCAAACTGACGTCCGTTCTGGTCCAGGTATTGCTGATAACGCGAAGCAATGGAATCGCAAACATCACGAAACATTTCGTTTGGTATTTGTGTGCATTCTCGTTCAATGGCTGCTCTCAATTCAGCGACTGTTGCAGGTTTTATAGCGTAGACTTTGTCTTTTAAGTATCCCCATAAAAAAAGTCTAGTGGTGTGAGGTCTGGTGAAAGCGGAGGGTATTCTACGAAACCCCTTCGTCCAATCCACATCCACATCGTGCCAAGTACCACTCGCAATACTCCACTCTTCGGTCCGGATCATCTTCATTAATAGCATGGACTAATCTTGGAATGTAACTTTCCATTGACAGCGCTTCAAAATGCGTTGGACAGACGATTCTGAAATTCCTACCTCACGACTCGCTTGCCGCACAGATTTTCTTGGACTTTGGTGATACGTTTCCAGTACTCTTTCTTGCTTTGTGGGGCTTGTCGATGTCCGTGGTCTTCCGGAACGCTTCTTGTGGACATTCTGAACAGTTCCATCGGCTTCAAACTTATCTCTAATTCGAGTGATGGTAAGTCGCGTTGGTGGATCTGTTTGAAACTCCCTCCTAAACTGTCTTTGCACTACAACTGCGTTTTCACACTTCCAGTAGCATTTTAGAATGAATTTCCTTTGTTCAAAGCTTAGTCTGACTGCCATTATTAATTCTAATGGGTTTAACTTGGAAAGAAAGAAACATCAATTGAGCTATCAGCTGTTAAAGTGTGTATAAATTTTTTTGGGACGCCCTGTATATATATATATATATATATATATAATATATATATATATATATGTGTTGGTGTGTGTGTGTGTGTGTGTGGTGTGTGTGTGTACAGGTGGCGCAAAAGTCGCGCATCAAAGGAATTTTCAGTGTTGATTGTAATATATTATTTTTTCTTTTAGGTAGGGGATGGCCGCGAAATTAACAATAGACGAGAGGCTGAGCTTGGTTTTAATGCATTGGAGGTTGGGCGTCTTTGCGGATATTCGCCCTTCGCTACTTCTTCCTTCCCGCATTATGAAAAAAGTCGTACAACTCGTTTTTAATTCTGCTTTGCAAACGGAATTCATAACCTCATTCTTGGACGAAGCATCACTGGCGAAGGACGAAATATGTTCCTCTTTGGGTATTGTGTCTTCCTTCTAAATGTCTTCGGCCCGGGCATCGATGCAAATCACCCGGTCCTTATTTTTAAGACGCTTAATCCGAATTATTTACGATCGCGATCCAGTGTTACTGACATAAATTCTGATGAACCAAACAAAATGTCAATTGGACTTAATCCAGAATTATTGAAAATTCCACAAACTTTATTTGCATCCACACTATCACATATTCCACAGGGATTAAGTGTGAAGAAGGCTCTTGTAAGACTTGAAAACAGAAGAAGTAAGTATATAGATTATAGAATATATATATATATATATGTATATATCAGTGTCGTAATCGAGACCACCATGGCCGAGACGATATGCAATTTTTGCATGTATTCAGTAATGTGTGATGCTTAATTGGTAAATTCCGTATTTCCCATTGAGGAATAAAGATTGTAAAGAGGTTATCGAGTGACAATTGCAAAATTTAATCATACATTCATAGTTTGTGACATTTTTCAGCAGTTAACTGACTATTTAAAACGAGGTAAGTGTTCGTTGCACTTGAATGAAGAACATCACACTGATGTAGTAGAGACTACCATGGCCGAGACCTAGACCAGTCTCTAGTCCTGCATCATTTATATATATATATATATATATATTACACCAAAAAAAGACATTAAAGTGATTCATTGGTCGTAAAATAGCTTAGTCAGCCCAATTCTAGTATAATTATAAGCTTGAGCAAATTCCTCCCTAAACGAGCGTGTGTATATATATATACACAAAATCAGTGTTCCTGAGGATGTCATTAGACGAAAGCGCTTGAGCACCATTTTGTGTTTCCTTTCCTTCGTGGTTTTATTCATATATATATATATATATATATATATAATATAATAAAATAAATGAGTGTCTTACTTATAAAATAAATGTAATTTTGTCGTACTTTAACAAACTTAACAATTTTTCTTAATTAAGCGTTTAAGGTTTTAGGCTTTACTGGGCTCTCAGCTTAAATAAAGCTAAACTATTACTTCATAATATCTAAAATCATGAATAAAACTACAAAAATTAAACGTTAATGCCAACATTGCGTAAACATATATGGATGTAATGTATATCTTATGTAATGCGTTCTTTCTCACTAAAGATTATTATTATTATGTTATTATAATTTAAATAAATATATTTAATTTATTCGCAGTAAATTTGCCAAAAAAGGTGTAAGAGCCGCCTTCAGCTCCGAGCATTGACAGGGTAAATGATCATATACAGTGTGTGTGTTGTGTGTGTGTGTGTTTATATATATATATATGAGAGAGAGAGAGAGAGAGAGAGAGAGAGAGAGAGAGAGAGATATTCCATAAAAGATATTTTATCATCACAAAATCAGGGTTTCTTTACTGAAAACCTGATGAGTGTTAATATAAAAGACAAAAGTAATGTATATTCTGTTAATGCAATATATAGACCGCCTAATATTAATATCGCTAGCTTTTTAATTCACTTGGATAACGTGTTACTCAACTTTCATAAATTGAATGCCATAGTTGCGGGTGACTTCAACATCAATTTGCAATCTGAACCAATCTCTCATCAATTTTTAAACTTAATCAATTTTTTCTATTTTAGTCATACTATTAACCAAAGCCACTTGAGTCCGCAACTACGGTAATCGACTAACAAAATGTACGATTGATAACACTGGTCAACACTCATTTTATTGCCAATCATATTAGAGTGATTTTGGGGTAACTTTGTGGTGCTGATTCCGAATATGACATCGGTTTTGCTAGATTGGCTCTAATTTATGAGATAATTGGTACCCCATTGAAACACGTAAAAATGCAAAAAAATTAATGTTCAGGCGGAGCCTACTTACAAATCGCATTGAAATTGTCTCAAATCATACAAAAGTAAACACATGAAATACATAATGGCATTTTATTCAGTCTCACCATCTAGAATGTTCCGGTAGTTTCCCATATGCACGCGTTATGGTTACGTTTCCTATTAATTGAGGGTATTCATTATCTCAAGAACTAGAGCCAAATCGGAAAAACTACTTTCATTTTGGAATTCAGAAACCCCAAAATACCCTAAATTCGTACGAATTTCCTTGGCAACGAAAAAAAAATGTTTTTTTGTTGACCTGTGTAATTAATTAATACAGTATATTTCTAAATAGTAATGCCACTTTTTTACACGAAACAAGTTTCAGACTTTGAATAAGAGCGGAAGAAACTACGACATTTTGCAATACATGTTATAAGGTTTGAAGTTTAAAAGATACTTAAAATTACTCGCTGTAGTGAAATGCCAATTTGATGCGATGCTGGATGAGTTGAAATATACAACGCATTTACGCTGAAAGTATTTTCAAATAATTTACTCAACCGTTTCACGTACTCTCGATAAACAAAACCCGCAAATATGATTCCCCGTGTTAACTGGAAAGAAAAACATTTTAAATATTAATATCGAATATAAATAATTTTTTTTCTAAGTTAAATACTCGTAAGTAATATTTTTTTTTTTACGCGGGAGCCAAGCGCGAATGCCCGCAAAAGCGCTCCCCCACCCCAAGACTAGGACTAGGCCTACCAACTTACGCAAAAAATAAGGGACATTAGAAGAAAATAAAATTTCTTAAACACAAATAGTAATAATAATATATATATATAAAGAAGAAATGGCAGAGGAATCGGAGGACTGAGGACTAGCTAACACAGATCTGAATTGTTTAGTTATCCTTATCACTTCCTCTCAAATCATACCCAGAGTGTCAAAAATATCACAAAAAAGGGCAGACGTAAATATGCTCGTACAACACCAAGTTTGTGAGAAATTCAAACATTGATCTGATAAGAATACATAAAATTGAAAAACTTCCGTAGACTTTTAAAAACTTGAGATTAGTTTTAGGTTTTTCAATTTCAGGGATTTGAAGGTTTGGCTTCCTCTGGCTTTTTTTTTTTTCTTTTTCCTAGTTTTCAAAAGTGAACGCGAGATCATTTTGGATTATCCTTATGCGGGTGAGGTTTGGAACATCGCTATTAATACTTATTTATTTGTTCTAAAACAAAAAAGGACCCTTGTCGCTTCACTGCTACACACTAAAAACTTTTTAGCTGCGAAGTACCTCATAGCAAAATTTTTTTTAAATGTAAAAAATTATTTCATTTGTTCGACGTTTGAAAGCTAACTTAAGTGAATTAGCAAACATTTTTCCGTTCTCTGTTACTTCTTTTCGCTTGACGTTCCCGATACTCGTGAAATTCTTGCTTCACCGCCGCCCCCTTTGCTTCTATCGATTCATGGGACTCCTTTCGCCTCCGGCCTGAGCCGTAGATTTCCGAGTGGCTTTAGCCACGTTCTCTCTCGAGAGTGCCAACCTCGACTGAGGTCCGAGAATATTATTGGTAAATTAAAAAATACAAAAAATAACATTCATAACATTCCTGTACCTAAATTATCAATCATTTATCAGTCAAAGTATTTCCAAAGGAATATTCCCATCAATGCTAAAAACTGGTTGTATAACACCCCTTTTTAAAGGGGGTGATCCTACACTAGCAACAAATTACAGGGCGGTGTGTTGATTAATTATAATCTGTGTTCAGCAAAGTTTTTGAAAAAATTGTAAAAAGTAGAATGCAGCGATATTTAGAATCCTACAATTTATTAGCTCCAAATCAATATTTAGAAAGGATTATAATTTCTTTAACTTACAGACGGAATAAATTAAAATGCTCTTTTTCTTCATACTGGACGGTGGGGTTACGGGGGGGGAAAGCTGATATAAATGCATAGTTTGGGGAAAAAAGTTCGGCGAGAAATCTAAAATTTCTACAAAGCATAAAAATATTAATTGGTTTGGCTTCCAACATTTTTAATCGTTTTGGGACAATAACAACAAAATTTCAAACAAAACCTAATGAATAATTTATATATATTATAATATTATATATATATATATATATATGTAAAAATGAACCATAAATAATTCCCATATTCCTATATTATCTTATCCTTCATGTAATTCTTGTATTCATTTATATAGTCTCTGTATCCATTGTAAGAAAATGTATCCATTTAAAAATTCATGTGTTATATGGTTCATGTATAATCTTATATATTTAACTTTATATAATGCCTATACTCCTATGTATGTACGTGTGTGTATTCATTTTTACATAAGGACCAAAATCGCCCAACGCGAGTTTGGATAAAATATTTGATTCACTTTCAACTTTGCTAAATAATTGGTGACCTGTTGTTTTTTTAAAATCTCATAATCATTTTTTTAGATTTCGCTTAATAAGGAATCCTGTTAAGCTTTGCAATGTTCACATTTTGTATACACTCTCTTTCGTTATAAACAATGAGATCATGTCTTGCCTAAGCATTAAAATTGTACATCTTAAACCTTAAAATTTCACTCATATGCATATTTTAGTGTAAAGATGCAGTCCGATTTCCACTTTAGTTAACTTGGCAGATCATGATAACATCAGATCTGAAAAGTCGCGGTTTAAGATAAAAATATGGTTTCGTCTTCAAATATTTTATTTACTCGTTCAAGCCTTACCACAGCTAAAAAATTTACTTATTTTTAAATATTGTGCAAAAATAATACAGCCTTCTTATCATTTAATAATAATAATGTTAGCAGTTTTTGGGTATATAAACCCATTCAAATTCAGCCATTGTCATTCAGAAGCTAATTCAGAGGCTGAGCACTACCTGTATTTTTTAGCAGTAAATTTACAGTGAAGAAACTTTTTATTGTCCCCTTCGAGCCTTGCTCTCTTCAGAAAAACTTAGAAAAACTTTCCGGATACGCTATAAGAAGAATCCGGAACCTTCAGCATTTAGATTGCAAATCTACCAGAGTCCTCCGAGCCACTATAGAAGAACTCGGAGAGTAACATAGAAGAAAACCACTTCAAGGCACCTATCCGTTGCTTGCCTCCTAAACCAGAACCCCCGTCAATCCGAACCACCCCAGGGCCATAGACGGAGGGGTTAACAACTGGCGACCCTTTAACCAGGATCTTCACGACTCCAGGATTCTTCCAGTCCTCCAGACCCTTTAACCAGGATCTTCACGACTCCAGGATTCTTCCAGTCCTCCAGACCCTTTAACCAGGATCTCCACGACTCCAGGATTCTTCCAGTCCTCCAGACCCTTTAACCAGGATCTTCACGACTCCAGGATTCTTCCAGTCTTCCAGACTCTGGAACCAGAACCAACACCCAGTTGACCGGCGTGTCACGACTTCGAGTTCGTCACATCCACCCGTGAACCGGTGCGTTACGACTCCAAGTTCTTCACGCCTACTTTTCATCTAGGAACAAGTGGCCAGCCAGACACGTCTTCAGGACACACCTCAAAAGGATTTCGCCATAGGAATCTTGTTAAGTACAAAACTCTTTTTTTAAAAATAATTTCTAAACATTTGAAAAGTTATTATTATTAACAATTAATATTTAGTATTGAGCCAGAATTAACAAAAAACACAGTGAACACTACAGACACCAGTGATACACTCTTTTTGAAAACAGTATTGTCACAGTTATTTTCACAGTTATTTAGTATAGTATAATTTTATTTAATGTACCAAACATAGTACTACCATACCATCACGTACATTTGAGTGAAATTTTGTTTACATTTTTATTTTTGTTTGCAATCTTTTCAAATTTTCCCCGAGTTAGGCAAACTGTTGTGCATTATTTTTTTTAGATAGTGTAGTTAGGAAAACCCCTTAATGATCATTCCATGAATTAAGATCGGTCAAGCAGACCTAATTAGAACATTAATAAGTACCTTCACATATGAGCGATTCAGACGGTGCGCTTTCTGACATCGAAGAATTACCTACACCCATTTTTCCACCTACCCCGCGCCCTTCAAACATATTTCCAAACACACAAGTCAGTATGTCTCAGTCTCAAACCCCGCCCCAGCATATATTAACTTAGGCAGATTAGTAAATCTTCCTCATACTGTTTTAATTTTTAAGGGGACCATAGATAATCGTTTTGTTGAACCGCGCGTAAGACCTTGGGTTGAGTCTTTAGAGCAACATTTCTTACGCGAGAATATTACCGATGATGATATAAAATCAGAGAAGCAAAAAGATTTATTGACCCTAAAGAGGGAAATGCCCATGACACAGTCACTTACGTCCATCAATTAGCGAAGCTATAACATGGGACGATTTTAAACAAAATCTATTAGAATTTTTTAAAGAAATAACCCTTGCACAACCCTTAGCCACATTAGAAGCAGTCTTCCAAGTTAAATGGAAGAAAGAGGAACACGAGGATTTAAACAATTTTATTACACGTACACACAAACTTGTAGGAGAAGCCCTCCGGGCCGCAGAAAATGCATGTGGCATAACTTTTACTTCGAAACAAAGAAATCTAATAGTAGCCACAAACCATTTACCAAAACTTACCCGGAGCGCCTAAAAAAAAGTTTCAGGAGTTTTTAAATGTTGACAAACCTGTCAGTGTAGCCATAAACAAAACACGGGAACATCACCCCGATTTAGCAAACCAAACCTACCGAAAGGGTAGAGAAACCCCTGTACAGTATATTCAGCAGCAGCCACAACACCAATACCAACAGCAACAATATAAACCAAGGCAAATACAGGGAACACCCCAGAAACAAGCCCCCAAACCCAGAATACACGCCCTCCTCCACAGTGTTTTAACTGTGATAGTTTCGGGCATATGATAAGTCAATGTAATTACCCCTCGTATTTCTCCCACTGTCACGAACATGGTCATCGCCGTGGCGATCGCCAAAAGTGTGCTGATAAAGCCCCTGCAGGGTATAGACCCCACTTTCAGAAACCAAACCAACCACGTCCCCAAAACGTATCCCAAAAGTCACCCAATCCCAGAAACCAGTCCATTCCCAGCCTCAGTCGAACTACAACCCAATAAATCACGACCACAGGGTCACCCACACTCTTACCCCATGTATAAACCCCAATACAACCAGCAAGGTCAACTAGTTCGGTACGTAGAAGTACCCGGGGAGGAATCATTTTCCCCAGAGAACAGTTTTCAAGAACACCCTTCAGCGTATGATATCCCCGAGAATATGATCCAGGTCCTCCCATAGAAGGACCATGTGATCCCTTTTTTAGACCCTACATTGGAGGCAGCAGTTCAACCTCCTCCCTCCTAAATTACAGTAGTAAGCCCAGATACGCACACAAACTCCCCATCAGGATAATAGGTGCGGACCTCTTAGATTTAATAATAAATTGTAGTACGGATAACCAAGATTTAACTGCTCTCCTAGATACAGGAGCACACGCAACGTTAATTAAGAAACAATGCGTAGATGAATTACTAGAGAGTACCAATTATAAATATGAACTTAAGGCACCATCCTGCCAACTTAGAGGAGTTACGGGCACACCCATACCCACATATGGAGAAATTGAGTTATATTTAGAAATTGGAAACGCGGTATACCCCGCGAAATGTTGTATAGTGGACACAGTCGCCACCTTTCAGACAGACATCCTACTAGGGATGGATTTTTTTAACCGGAATCAATGGGAGATTTACCCAGCCGGAAAGTTAGTAAAGTGTCGAAATAGGACACACCATCTCCGCGAGGATGACAGACAACTTAATGCTAATAGACTTAGCTCAGTTCAGATTTCCGAAAGAAATAGGAAACCCCCTCTACTTGATAGCAGATCAAGTCGGCCGGTTGCATCCAGAGGGACAACCGCTCCAGAAATCAGACCCCAGGGTAATCAGTTCCAGTTGTTGAATCCAGTTGGATCAACCCAGGCAGTTTCCAGACAGTCAGTTTCCAGTCAGTCAGTTTCCAGTCAGTCAGTTTCCAGTCAGTCAGTTTCCAGTCAGTCAGTTTCCAGTCAGTCAGTTTCCAGTCAGTCAGTTTCCAGTCAGTCAGTTTCCAGTCAGCAGTTCCAGTCAGTCAGTTTCCAGTCAGCCAGTTTCCAGTCAGCCAGTTTCCAGTCAGCCAGTTTCCAGTCAGCCAGTTTCCAGTCAGTTTCCAGTCAGCCAGCTTCAGTTCAGCCAATAAGGCAAATTTTAGTCGCCGAACCAGAATCAGATTCACAATTTTTCATATGCCCTACCGAGCATATAACAGTAGCACCTTATGAGAAGATTTGTTTCCTAGCAAAAGTAGTTAACAGTCAAGGAAAATTATTAGAGTCAGAGCGTACTCTGATTACAGAGAAAAGTAATTTCAAAAGAGATGTTCTTATTGCCCAAGTCCTTAGTCAGAGTCAGAATTCAGCTATCCCTGTTGTTTGTTTAAACAAAGGAGAAAGATCTATAGAATTAACTTCAAATCAGAAAATAGGAACTGTTTCCACAGTAGAAATAGATTCAGATTTCCCCATCAGTACGATAAATCGTGTTTCCAGTTCCTTAGAATTAAAGCCTTCAATATTAAAAGAAGAATATAAGAAATGTCTGAAGCACTCCCTTCAGGAGTCACCAGCTTTACAGGATCCCAAACTAATGGAATCACTTCTCGATTTCCTGATAAGAAATAAAGATGTGATTGCCCTAACCGGAGATCCTCTGGGCCGAACTAATTTGGTCCCTTTTGAAATCAAGTTGGAACCCAATTCCAAACCCATTTTCATTCCTCCCTATCGGGTTCCACATTCTCAGTTAGTCACTATTGAGGACACATCAAGGACATGTTGGAGCAGGATGTCATTCAGCCTTCAGCTAGTCCCTGGTCCGCTCCTATGATTCTCGTCTCCAAAAAGGACGGAACATCTCGCCCTTGTATAGATTTTAGACGCCTGAATAACATTACCATCCCAGACCGTTTCCCGATTCCAAACATGCAGGAAACAATTCTGAACGTAGGGAAAGCGAATTTTTTTCATCCCTCGATTTAGCATCAGGTTATTGGCAAATGGAGGTCAGTCCCGAATCTCGGGCAGTGACTGCTTTCTCCACTAACCGAGGCCATTACGAATTCCAGGTTTTACCTTTCGGAGTCCGAAATGGGCCTGCTAATTTCTCTAGGTTGATGAATATAGTCCTTTCCGACCTATTAGGTGTCGAAGCTCTCGTGTATCTTGACGATATTATCGTCTATAGTTCGGACATAAAAACACACTTTCAACGCCTTCATAATGTGCTATCACACTTGAGAAAAGCACACCTTAAACTGAAGCTTGCAAAGTGCAATTTTTTACAAGAATCCCTGGTATACCTAGGATTCCTACTCTCGTCCACAGGAATTAAACCTGATCCAGCCAAACTCGAAGCCCTGGAAAGATACCCTGTACCCAAGACCATCGACGACGCCCGTGCATTTATTGTTTTGTCGGATTCTATCGGAACTTTATCCCCCAATTTTCGAATATTGCTAAACCCATTACTAATTTGTTCCAGAAAATTCGAAATTTAACTGGAATCCGATCACCAACATGCCTTTGAAACTTTAATTAATAAACTAACCTGTCATCCCATTTTACAATATCCTGATTACACAAGACCCTTCATCATAGCCACAGATGCTTCCTCCTATGGACTAGGAGCCGTCCTGTTACAGGACGTAGACGGTGTGAATTACCCATTGCTTATGCCAGTCAACTTCTCTCTGCACCTCAACGGAATTATTCCACTACGGACCGAGAGGCCCTAGCGTATATTGGGCTTTGAAAAAATTCCGAAATATCGTCTATGGCTACGATGTAACCATCAAGACTGATCATAAGCCACTCACGTACCTCTTCAAGGACAAGCTACTTGAAGGACGATTGAGTAGATGGGCTCTGTTGATTCAGGATTTTGCAGCGAAAATCGTATACAAACCGGAAAACTGCAAGTTATTCCATACGGATTGTCGAGACTCAAGCCCGACGCCCGAGTGAATAAAATAGGACTTCTTCCTGTGTTCGACTACGAGTGTCTGCAATACTCCCAACAACAGGACCAACACACCCAAACCTTCGGGCGCGCCTGGAACAAAAGGAACCATCGAAGGTAAAAGAACAGTACAACCTCAAAGATGGGCTCGTACATTTCAGGAACGAAGATGGAAACGACCTCGTGGAGATACCAAAGGATCTCGTTGATATAGCCATTGGACTTTGTCACGACTCACCTTTTTATGGACACATGGGGCCGGATCGCACCATCAAAAGTCTTTTGGAGCGATACCATTTTCCCGAGATGAACAGAACGGTACATGAATACATCGCCGAATGTCCGTCGTGTTTAAAGCATAAGGGCAACGTACCATCCACCGCTCCAATGCATAAATATCCAGTATGCCAGAGGCCCTGGCAAAGAACTGGAATGGATATACTGGGACCATTTCCCAAAACATCAAAGGGAAATCAGTACATCATTGTGTTTACGGACCACTTCTCGCGTTACAGCGAAGTAGCCGCCATTCCAGATCAGACCTCGGAAACTGTGGCAAGAGCCCTAGTGGAACGCGTCATCCAAAACCATACCACTCCTTCCATCCTAATCTCGGATAACGCCCGTAGTTTCACTTCCAAACTGTTCGAGTCACTTTGTAACATGTGTAGAATTAAAAATACACACATTGTGGCATACCACCCGCAGGCAACGGCTTAGTGGAAAGACACAATCGAAAGATCTTGGAAGCCCTGCGCCACGTTGTCGATGCATCCTCCCGTACATGGGATGATTCCCTTCCCATGGTACAAACAGCCATCAACAATGGCTATAATGTGTCCATCGGGGACACCCCTCATTTCGTTCTATATCACTACGACAAGCGTCTACCTTTTGATTTGCCCGACCAAACCGACCCGGCAGTCCTAACATCTTCCGAAATGGCAGAAGCAAATCAGCAACTAGCTGAACGATCTTTCAAGATTTTTGACATAATCCGCTATGCCCTCGACCAACGAAACCAACAGATGGAGCAAGAACAACATAGGCGTCATCCCCGTCAACGGACTATAATCGTTGGTATGCGATGTTATCTGAAGAGCGTGAAACCGCCAGGGGCTCATCGCAAATTATACCCGAAATGGGATGGCCCATATAGGATTATGAAAGACCTCGGAAAAAATCGTTATGAAATCCTCGACCTCCGGGATCATTCCAAACTAAAGATCATTCACGCTGACAATTTGAAGATAGCTTCCGAGCAACACCTTCCCAAAAAACAGCTGCCAGGCGTTCGAGCCGCCTATCCTTCAAAAGGTCAAGATATTAACAAATCGGGCAGGGATCAAAAAACTGAAGTAGTCACCGCGGGAACCGCTACCCATGACGAAGATTGGTACCTCGTAATACCACCATTACTCGAGGCAATCTCTGAACAAGAGGAGGCCCCAGAGCCAAGCGTCCCATCGGACCCAGACCCTGGAGAAACCCCTTCGAGAGAATCACTCAGTGGAACTCCACCATCTCCTCCAACTCCACCATCTCCTCTGTCACCACCCTCGCCGATTGATGATCGACGCACGGACCCGACATACCGCCCGCAAATGCATCACCCACGTGAACTAGAACCTTCACATAAGAAACGAACCCGCTCAGAATCCGAGCTCAACGGTCGACCCCCATTACCACCAAAACGAGGCCGACCCCTTCGCCCACCAACACAAGTATCCACACAAGTACACACCCCAGCTCCGTATAACTTAAGGCGTAGAAATGAATAAAATTGTCCCCCTTATAATTTTCCAAATTATTTACTCTTGTAGACCTAGCATTAAAATTTCTACCGGAGTTGTTATAGAAAAACTTGCAGAAGGTAAATTTTTGAAAGGGCATGCAGACCTTTATATAAATTTGCAACCCCCTGCTAGAATTAAAATCAATCTCCTTCAGATACAAACCCAATTAGAAACGTTTGAAAGTAAAGTCCAAAATTCTTTCCAAGGAAAAGATCAGATTAGTCGCGTTCTGTTAGAAAATACCCTCGAAAATATTCAAACTACAGCACGCGCCCTATCAGAAATATTAGCCTTACCATGGATACAAACTGAAACCAAAAATTCCGAAAACTTTAACCAAAGAAGTAAAAGGGGACTGATAGATATAGGAGGGAAACTGTTCAAAGGTTTATTCGGATTAGCAACCGAAGAAGATATTAAAAGAGTTGAACTTAAATTGAATCTCTTCGCTCGGAATCGACAATATAATGGACACATGTTAGAACAACTATTAGGTCATTACACGAAAACAATCGCTTCCTTCACTCCCTTTCGGACAGATTCACATACCTTGAATCCATGTTAGCTCAATACAAAGAACACAAACGATATCTAGAATTAATAGAAATAATGAACATACAAGTAACCCTAATCGATAAATACTTACAACGAATAACTACGATTCATTCCAAGGTTTTGCGTGCAACCCAGCTAGCCCATGGAAAAATCACTCTTTCCACCCTAATACCATGGGAAATACTCCAGTCCTTGATTCACACCGCCCAGTCACAATTAAAATTATCACCCATATTCCCACTCAACCACACTAATTACCCTCAATTTCTAGAATACACCTGGACTGTACATGGACCACGCCCCTACACATACCTCATAATTATACCATTTTTCGATTTCCTCACTTATGACGTATATAGATTTCACCCTTTCCCAACACCCTACCAAAATAACTCTAATGTCTATCGATTGTATTTACCCACCGTACCACCTTACCTTTTCCTCACCAAAGATCTATCAGCTTATTCTATGATGTCAGATAGCGACGTCCGGCATTGCCGATTCCCGCAACCAAATAAACAACTCATCTGCCCTCCACTCAAACCAGTTATTCTTCCCACTACTAGGTCTTGCTTTGTCGATTTAATTCGTGACCGGCATGCCCCCGTATGTTCATTTAAAAAATTTCATTCCCCTAAAACCATCCAACTACGAATTGGACCAGACATCTGGGTTTCCTTCGCGAACAGGACTGCCGCTACCCTCGAGTGTCCATCAAATTATTCCCTCATTACAATCCCTATGATTATTCGGCTACCAATTGGTTGCTCCTTGCGTTCAAAAGCCCTCCAAATATACAACCCGTATAAGGTTACCCTTAATAACTCATACCCATTTCCGTCGCAAATTAAATTTAAACCCGTCATAGAGATCTTAAATCTCTCCATAAAACCTGTAACCATCCTACCCGAACTGCATGCCCCTGAATGGAATGATCAATTGAGCCGGTTTAAAATTTCGGATGATAACCAAAACAACCTCTTACAAATACTACAACCGGTAACCATTTTCTCAACATCTGCCGTTAGTATCATTATTGTGTGTGCTATTATCCTCGGTGTATTTGTGATGAAAAGATCATTCTGGGAACAAAGAAAACCCAGTGACACGGAACATGAAACTATTTATGCACGACCAAGAGTGCGTACCCAGACCACGTGAACTAGACTTAAACCACCCGACTTATGTTGTATATATAAATCTGTATTATAAAACCAATAGTTATCATCTAGTTAGCCTTAGTTAGGATGTTACGTTATTATATTAATATCATTCTAGAGGGAAGAGCCCTGTAAAAATGAACCATAAATAATTCCCATATTCCTATATTATCTTATCCTTCATGTAATTCTTGTATTCATTTATATAGTCTCTGTATCCATTGTAAGAAAAAGTATCCATTTTAAAAATTCATGTGTTATATGGTTCATGTATAATCTTATATATTTAACTTTATATAATGCCTATACTCCTATGTATGTACGTGTGTGTATTCATTTTTACATAAGGACCAAAATCGCCCAACGCGAGTTTGGATAAAATATTTGATTCACTTTCACTTTGCTAAATAATTGGTGACCTGTTGTTTTTTAAAATCTCATAATCATTTTTTTAGATTTCGCTTAATAAGGAATCCTGTTAAGCTTTGCAATGTTCACATTTTGTATACACTCTCTTTCGTTATAAACAATGAGATCATGTCTTGCCTAAGCATTAAAATTGTACATCTTAAACCTTAAAATTTCACTCATATGCATATTTTAGTGTAAAGATGCATAGTCCGATTTCCACTTTTAGTTAACTTGGCAGATCATGATAACATCAGATCTGAAAAGTCGCGGTTTAAGATAAAAATATGGTTTCGTCTTCAAATATTTTGTTTACTCGTTCAAGCCTTACCACAGCTAAAAAATTTACTTATTTTTAAATATTGTGCAAAAATAATACAGCCTTCTTAGCATTTAATAATAATAATGTTAGCAGTTTTTGGGTATATAAACCCATTCAAATTCATCCATTGTCATTCAGAAGCTAATTCAGAGGCTGAGCACTACCTGTATTTTTAGCAGTAAATTACAGTGAAGAAACTTTTTATTGTCCCCTTCGAGCCTTGCTCTCTTCAGAAAAACTTAGAAAACTTTCCGGATACGCTATAAGAAGAATCCGGAACCTTCAGCATTTAGATTGCAAATCTACCAGAGTCCTCCGAGCCACTATAGAAGAACTCGGAGAGTAACATAGAAGAAAAACCACTTCAAGGCACCTATCCGTTGCTTGCCTCCTAAACCAGAACCCCCGTCAATCCGAACCACCCCAGGGCCATAGACGGAGGGGTTAACATATATATATATATATATAAGAAATTTTATTTTTCTCGGCGAACTTTTTTCCGCAGTTTTACAGATGTGAAACAGGAAATAATAACACGGATGAAATAAATTAGATAAAAAAATTATTACTGAAAGGCTGTTAAACTTTTTTTTCTCTCGTCTTAACGGGATCTTTTATTTTTTTATCCTAGATGACGGTATTTGACTTTGCCCAAGGGCATGCAAATTGATGAAGTTCCATTTAAAGACGTGCCCCAATCCTCTTCATGTCAATGTAACCGGTTCTTCCTCTTACAACCTGTACCTCATATATAGTACAGTATATATATATATATATATATATATTGGAAGTGTGTGTGTGTGTGTGTGTATATATACGGGCTACGTCGTGGCCAATGTCGTAACACCGCTTCCCGGAGATCAGCGAAATTAAGCGACATTGGGTCTGGGTAGTAGTTGGATGGGAGACCGTCCTCCGCGCTCAGATTATGTAGCGACCCGTGGTTCGGATCCCACGTAAAGCTGTAGGTTCCCTCCGTCATATGACCTTAGATGTTGCGAAGGAGATTAAACAACCCCACTAAAAAAAAAAATTATATATATATATATATATATATGTATATGCGCCTCGGTTCGCAATTTTATAAGTTAGCATCGCTGATTACGAATCTATCGGTCCAGGGTTCGATTCTTGGTGACGGCAGCTATCCCAGCTGTTCATCCTTCCACACAATAAAAATTGGATGGTAGTTAAATGGGTACCCTGGGTAGCCTAGTGGTTAAGACGCTGGGCTGCTGATCGGGAGGTCGTGAGATCGAGTCCGGGCGAAGACTTCGCAACTTCTGACCACCCGTGGTGGGTCGTGGTTCAAATTCCACGTTAAGCTGTAGGTCTAAGCTGGAGCAATAAGCTTGACCGTCAGAATAAACAATTTGAGCCGAAGCAAAGCCGAGTGAATGATGTACCGATTCCAAAATTTAGCAAATGCCGATGCCGATTCCTCGCATAAATTTTTAAAACTCTCATTAAATTATATTAAGCAAATTTGCGTAAATGCTTTTCCTTAGCTCACTCCACAAAATACAGTACCAGAATTTGTTACTCGTATACCGTAGCCAAAATGATGTTAAAAACTTTTAATACTCACTAAAATTATAAATATTTTACCAATATTTAAAGTAATTGGTTATGTCTAAGGTATTTTCTTCCTTCAACGATGTAAATAACAAATTTTTTCATTAAAATTTCAAGGCCCTGCCCTCGTTGCCTATTTGAATAAAAAAAAAATGGATATACAATTTGGATTTATGAAGTTATTAAAATACTTAAAATAAAGTCAACATAATAAAATGGTTTAATATGAAAATTATAAAGTACAATAGAGGGATCACCCGAAGATCAGGGCCCCCAGCCTCAATTACCGAATGATATCTTCGTTAAAACTAACAAAAATATCACGACTTAACCTAACCACTCGTCAAGAGCGTACAGTTGACCTAACCGGGCATTCAATTTAATTTTTTATTATATTTGGTATTGTGAAGCAAAAAACGAGAATACATGGGGGTCCTGATCTTCAGGTGATCCCAATAGAGAATTATTATTATTAATATAGAGTCGGAGATTACAATAATTTATAATATTTAGAGAATAGTCAGTTGGAGAAAATGTAAATTTATGGATAACGTTAAGTATTAAGCTTTGCCTTTTTCGTGAATGTAAAATATTTTTATATAGTTACACTTTGAAATGAGTATAAATTATCATAAATAGTGTGTTTTGTATGTTCAGTTTTCTATAAATATAGATTTTGTTTTGTAATGAAAATTTAAAGATGTCAAAGAATCAGTAAGAGGAATAGGTTTAAATTTGGCCGATGCCGATGCCCTCAAAATGGCCGATTCTGCCGATGCAGATTAATCGGTACACTACTGGTGTGTATATATATATATATATATATATATATATATATATATATATATGCACTAAAATCACAAAATAACACGTGACCTTATTAATAAGCAAACAACCACAAGGAAAAGGAAACACAAAGTCCGAGCGCTTTCTTGATATATTCACATTATCAAGGATAATGTGAATATATCACGAAAGCGCTCGGACTTTGTGTTTCCTTTTCCTTGTGGATGTTTGCTTATATATATATATATATATTATCCTACGTAAGCTTAATGCCTAGCCAATAAGCTGAAAGCTAGGAATGCATATAATAATAAGTATAATGCCTATTTATATATCTATAATAGTAAATATAACCTAACCTAACGATGATGTGATAATAAAAATATGAATACGACGTTGCAACTAACAAACCAACCGGATGGTCCAGTTCACTTTTGAACGAACCGTGCTAATTTACGTTTCCTTTAAGAAAAATGTAACCAACCTCTTTAAAAATGTGCTAAAAAACATTTAAAAGATTGTTAAAAAATTAAAAACATACCAAAAAAAAAATCCTGAAAAATTCCCCCACGACTTTTGGAAATTCCCCTATAATAGTTCTTTCTACCCCCCATTCAAAAGATTTACACTAATTTTTATGTTCGATGTTGTGTATCCTTAAAGTTGTGGTATATGAATTGTAATGAAGTAAAAGCATTTCGGTTTAAATTCTAGAAAGACAATAGGAAAAAGTTCTTAGAAAGAGACCAGACTTTTTAAAATAAGCAATTACTGTGTCTCTTTTAATTAAAGTCATTTCTGAATGGTACTTATTCATTATGGTTTTAATAATGGTGTAATGGAATGTTTCCCTAAATTTACCGTTTATCCTTTCAACTACAGGGTGTCTCAAAAAAAAACTATATACTCTTTATAGCATCATATATATAAGAGTATATAGTTTTTTTTGGGACACCCTATATTAGTTGTATACAAAGTATACTTTCATTACAGAGGAATGCGAGGATGCCGGAAGAGTATACGTTGAACCAGAATGTTTACTGTACGTTCGCATGGATATTAATTTCGTGCCAGCGAGAGATTTTTGCAAACAAAATGGAGGTGATCTTTGGGTTCCAGATTTGAACGACCCTGATTTTTTTGCGAGACTTGCCATCGATTATCCAGAAGTTTTAAGTAAGAAATTATTTTTTTGCTGTTTTATATATTTATTATTAAAAAATAATTTACAGTTAATGGTTTGTCACGTTTTTAAATATTTACTTTTAATGAGACGCTGCAGTATGTTTAGCTTAAAAACAGAGCACATCGCCAGTTCATAATAATAATATATTCTCTCTCTCATCAAATGCACTGAGCAGAAAGTACTAAAAGTAGAACCAACAAATCCGGTTTTAATTTCTCGCTTTGGGCCAGTGATTTGTATAAGTTTAACGGCATGCCGAGGATTTGTTAGCTAGATATCGAAATATAATTTGAGAGAGGTCAAATAACGTTAATTTGTGAGGTGCTCCTAGAATCTATTAAATAAACTGTTAAGTAAAGCGGTACTTTAATACAAAATTAATACAATTACTACGTACTTCGAATTCAAATCTTTAATTCATTTTGAACATTATGACGTCATTTTATACGAGAGAGTATTATATTAAGACCTTAACGCATTTAATAAAGGCAAAAAGGGACAGACGAGTACGTAGGGTACTTTTTCAATAGAGAGATTATCTTTAGCCAATTCTAAAGACAGTTAATGTTAGCAATCAGGTGAATATAATTATTTTAGAAATTAACGGGCATAATTTAGTCTTTAATTATAACTTACTCTTTAATTTTGGGGTTGTATATAGACTACCTTCACAAGGAATAGAATTTGACGTTGAATTGTACAACATTTTAAGTAGAATTATCAGTTAATCACTCAATCAATCAATTATAGTCGGGAACATTAACGGGCCAAACTTTAATTTCAGTACTATAGAAATAAATCTTGTTCAACATTTGTTAGTTTTTTCATGACGTTATCGGTATTTATGATTGTAATAGAGCGGTGTATCACAATCATAAATATATAAGTATTTAGATTTCAAAAGGCGTTTGACAAAGTCCACATAAACAACTTTTAGAAAACTAGAGCTCACTTAATAAGGGGTCAAGTTCTTAACTGGATTGATAATAATTGGTAACTAACAGAAAACCAAGTGTAGTAATAAATGAGAGAGTCAGGGTGGGCTAATGTAACTAACGATGTTCCGCGAGGGTCCATTTTGGGACCTATATTTTGCATAATATACGTTAGCGATCTTGACATCAATTTATTGAGTAAAATTTCTAAATTTGCCGACAACACTAATGTTGCGGGCAAATCAATTAGTTTACTAGATAGAGAAAATTTACAACACAATCTTAATAATTGAATAGAATGGTCTAATAACTGGGCAAATGAAATTTAACGTAGATTTTCGCGTCATTGTTATTAAGGATTCAAAGTTCTCAAAACAATGTTCAATGGCGGGAGAGCAGTAAAGCCAATAGAGTACTGGGTTTTATTTCTCTTAATTTTGAATATAAATCGAAAGATATTGTTTTTGCCATTATATAAGTCGTCTGTTAGGCCTCATTTAGAATATGCTGCCCAATTTTGGTCGCTTTATACGAGTAGGGATATAGAAATGCCAGAAAGGGTTCAGCGTCGCGCGACAAAACTAGGGTAATCTGCACCAAATTTAGTGTACACTGTACAAGTTAAGAGAAACAAGTTAGATTTTATTAACACGCACAGACACCCCACCCACCCCCAACCCTAGGTCGTGTTTCGGGGGCTTTTGCTGCGCAAGCCGCATCGGGCATTGTGTGTATATATATACGAAGGTGGGCTGAAAAGTAATGCCTGCACTCAAATAAATTTTAAACGGGTTGAAGGATTTTATCGAAACAAAAGCAGATATTTACCTTAGAGTTTATTCTTCAAAACGATACATTTACTTTTCTATAAATCACCCTCTACCGAAATACATTTACGCCAACGATAAACGAGTTTTTGAAATCCATCCCGGTAAAACTCAGAGCTTTGACTACGAAACCAAAATTTCACAGCGGCCTTAACTTCTTCGTCAGACTCGTAGCGATTTCCACGGAGATGTTCTTTAAGTTTAGGAAAGAGATGAAAATCGCATGGTGCTAAATCGGGGCTATATGGTGGATGCTGGCAAGACGGTGCATTGCGGATCCTCAATTGCTTCTCACGTTTGAACACTGATGTGAGGCCGTGCGTTGTCATGGTGAACAATGACTGCGTTTTTGTGGGTGCGAACCCTCCTGATCCGTTTTTTCAACTTCTTTAGAGTTTCAGTATAACGTGCGGAGTTGATTGCTGTTCCTCTTTCCGTAAAGTCTTCGAGAACACCACCATTGATATCCCAAAAAACAGTCATCATCATTTTCAGCCGATTTTTGAACTTTGAATTTTTTTGGTTGCGGTGAATTTTGTGCCGATATTCCATGGATTGCCGTTTATTTTCAAGATCATAATGGTGGACCCACGTCCCGTCTCCTGTCACAATGCTGTGCAGAAATTCATCTTCATTTTCGAAGCACTGCAGATTTTCTTGGCAAATGCGTAGTCTCTCAGTTTTCATCTCGACAGTGAGCGTGCGAGGCACCCATCTGGCGCAGACCTTTCGGTAACCGAGAATACTGATAAATATAATGTGTCCCACTCGCTCTTTGGAGATATCGAGCATTGCGGCAATTTCATTTTGTTTAATGCGACGATTTCCACGAATCAGTTCGTCAACGTAGTTCCGATGAGACTAGTCGGTTGCCGTTACAGGCCTTCCACTTCGCGGTGTGTCTCGCAAATCTTCTTGTCCTGCTTCTTCTTTACACTGCCTCGCCCAACGTCGAACGGTACTCACATCAACACACTGTTTGCAGTACACAGCTTGCATTCGCCGATGAATGTGTATGGGAGCAACACTTTCCGCAGTCAAAAGTTCAATTACGGCACGTTGCTTGAAGCGAACGTCTTTACTCCTTTCCATTGTAATCGATACTGAACCAACGTGTGGAATGAGTGTAGCTATAAACAAAAACCGGTTTTATCTGGTTACCTCTACACAATCCAGAATATTCAGTGGAGGCATTACTTTTCAGCCCACCTCGTGTGTATATATATATATTATATATATATATATATATATATATTATATATATATATATAAGTATACTGTAACATGAAAAACAAAATAATTCTGCCATTTAATATTTAACAAATTGAAATCTCAAATTATTAGTTCAGGTAAAAAAAAAAGTGCCTGAAAAATGTGCCTCCTAATTGTTCAAAGGCAAACGCTTTGTTCTTCACTGGACCTGAATGTCAAAAGCCCCTGACGACATCCCTAGGGAGGAGAGATGAATGTTCCAGTGCTTCACGGAGGTACTACCAGTTTACCAAGGTAGGGATACACTGGGGGTAAGGTAGATGTGGCCCGCTGTATCCCGACACTGTAACCAGTGATAGAACACTATGTTCGAAAAAAATAAGCACAGTTAAACAACCTGTTATCCAACCCCAATAACCGACTTGTCCAGTTATCCGACTTTTTCAATATAACTATGATCGATTCATTTCGACTATCCGACCTTTGTAGTTCATGGTCGATCACCAGGGGAGTTGTACCCTCTGTCTGCGCATGCTCAGATCGCTTCTTGTCGGATGATTAAGCGTCTTTTTACCCTAATTCTAACCAAAATTAAATAAAAAAAAACATATACAATGTAATAGCAGTGTGTAGTTTGAACAAGAAAGAAGCCGATGGATAAGTAGATGCACTTAACACTGTTTTCGAAACAGTTCATCTAGGTATCCGACCATCTCCAAGTCTCATTAGGGTCGGATACAGTTGTGTACTGTATAAAAGGAAAATACTGGACAAAAAAGTGGTTATCCAGTTCAACATAGCCTATTTAACTTAATTGAGTGTTGTTCTTTTTCAGGAGCAGTGTCTAACAAAGATATTTGGCTCGGCATAAACTCAGATTTCGGGTCGACTCATAACGGTCGATGGAGTTGATGTCACAGACACTTACTTTGGAGCTCTCGTAAATACGGGTGGCGGCGGTGACGGGTGTGTGATTTTGCAGTGGAGTTCAAAACTATCCTAGGCTCGCACGTGCGGGTTGTATCGGAGGTGCAAGGACTGATTTATTTGTGAATTTGAACTCGCATCGGAAGACCGGACTGTATTCAAAAAAAGTTTCAGTTTGAATGGAAAAAATAAAAAATACATCATCTCCAAAACCTTTTCCCATTAATGTCAAACAAACCCCTCATGCCTAGTCTACACGGCTAGTTCGTATTGCTCTATTCTAGTTAAGACTACTTTCACCTTAAAGTTACATAATAGTTCCAAACTAAAGGAATTGGTTTATAAAAGTGTCGTTTCATTCGTAAAACCTTTGTTAGCTAACAAACACTTTTCTACTGTAAGTAATTTAGGGGCTTTAAGGACTATGTTATAAGAATGTATATGAAAAAAATTATTTATTTTCTAATCATATAAATTATAAGGTGCTACTGTAGTATGCGGTCTACCTTCGATTGGTTAGGTTTAATCATGATATTTTCGTTAAAACTAACGAAAATATCATGACTAAACCTAACCAATCGTCAAGGGCATTAACATTGTGTGTAAACAAGCAATTAGCAAACAAGATAAGAAACTATACTTCAAAGGTAGACCGCCGAATCGTAGGTAGACCGCATACTACAGTAGCACCAATTAAATATGTAAAGGACTATTTTTTTACTTGAAATTATTTGCCATATATACAGTATACCTCCATTTCTTATATACCCCCATTTATTTTTTGTCCCTTCAACGGTATTTAAAGCAGTAGTTCTTAACCCCCGGTTCGCGACCCAAAATTGGGTTGCCAAGCCATTTTAATTGGATTGTTGTTATTTATCATTTATTAATGTTATCCCTAAAATCATTTTACCATTATTTTATTATCTATTACGGGTGAACTGTTTGAAGGCATGGGGCGCCGAGCTAGCCCCAACCCCCGGTGCCAGAATTTGGGTCGCAGCCCAAAAAGCTTAAGAACCACTGTTTTAAAGTATAGTGAGTTTACTAAAAACCAAGACTTAATGAAAAAGAATCATTAAAATTTTATAATTCAAGGCTTTAGTCAATTCCAATTCCAATTCCACAATCTGAATTAAAGTTACAATTAGAAATTTTAGTGAAGAAATTGGAACTGGGATCGAGATTTAAAATTTTTCGAAACAAGAATTTGAATGAGAAACTCTCAAAGTCGAAGTGTGAAGAATAAAATAGTTACTCAGATAATTCGTTTTCTTTATCAAACGTTTCCAAAGATATTTCCTCTTTTCATCAGTACCTAAAATGTTGCAAACCACCTCCAATACTTATAATATTTATGCACAACTTAAGTAAGAATTCCATATTATAAATGAGAGTATACTAAAATTAAAAAATTAAAGACCTCTTGAAATTGGTAAATGTAAACAATATTTACTTTTATTTTTTAACATTTCAAATATTAAAATTCGAAGTTAAAATATCAAAATTGAAAAAAAATAAATAAATAAAAATAAATTTTTAAAATAATGCCAGTTTCCCCACGAATTGTTACAATTCAATTTCTTTATGATATAGAAATCCTGAGGCAATCGTAAATTCACATTTTTATTATGGTCAAATGATCGTGAAGGTGGAGTCACTAAAACCCTCACTGAAAATGAAAGATGCTTAATTTGATTAATTAAAAGTGGTTTTACTGGTGCCGCTTTCCACAAACAAGCTTTTCGATTGAAAGATAGTTCAGTGAACCACTTTGAACTGTGAGTCAACCATCTTTAACCATTACCAACTGTTTTAAATCTAGTAATATCTGGGAAACCTGGTTCAAATACCATAACAAAGTTGAAATTGGGTAATCCGACCAACTTTGGTCTAATTTTAACTACCTTTCATTTACCTTGATGGTTGATTGTTACAAAATGGCGGAATGAAGGTGGAATTGCGAGGACCAAGCCGGATGCCGAAGACATACCTCCGTGTTGCCTTTTACAGAGCGAGGTAAATTGGAGTTAATTACACAGGCCTGCGAATGAAAATTTTGTACGAGTTATTTTGTTGCTAATAACTGATTTTATATAATTAATCTACGCTGATTTCGAAAAAGGTGTCCATTTTTTTTCTCTATCATGTAAGGATTTTCTGCGAACTGGAAGGGAAAAAACAACATAAATATTATTTATTTCAATTTACATTAGGTACCTATTTCGCTTTGTTATACTAATTACAAATGCAAACAACTTTAAGAAGAACGAAGACTATTAACGTCAATTACATATCTTTATTTGGGTTATTAAAAATTTGGACTGTCAAATTTGTTTGAAAATTTTGTCACTAATACAGTTTTTTATACTGATTCTAAATATACAAATCATTTTTTGCGAAAATAAATATTTAACATTTTATTGGAGTTTGTTTGCAGGAATAGTGACAGCTTCTGCATACGAACTCGCATAAACAGTAATTTTTGTTGTTATTAATGTTTCCCGGTCAACTGAATGCCCAGTTAAGTCAATTGAATGCCCAGTTAAGTCAACCGAACGCCCTTGACGATTGGTTAGGTTGAGTCATAATATTTTCGTTAGTTTTAACGAAAATATCACGACTTAACCTAACCAATCGTCAAGGGCGTACAGTTGACCTAACCGGGCATTCAGTTGACCTAACCGGGCATTCAATTGACCGGAGGCAACTCGCAAGTAGATAGATTACAGCACTGCATTATCATATGCTCACACTACAACAATAATATTCACGCTAAACTAGGTGTAAGTAGGTAACAAATAAACATTAATAACAACAAAAATTACTGTTTTTTGCGAGTTTGTATGGAGAAGCTGGCACTATTCCTGCAAACAAACGTCAATAAAATGTTAAATATTTATTTCCGCAAAAAATGAGTTGCATACTTAGAATCAGCATAAAAAACTGTACCAGTGACAAAATTTTCAAAAATATTTGACAGTCCAAATTTTTAATAAGATCCTTTATTTGTCTTGAGTTTTCTCGTGAGATCTATGCCTTTTAGTCTCGAATGTACGCGCTGTTCCTTTTCTTTTATGTAATAATTCTGGAATATCCCGCTTCAACATCTAGCAGTAATCAGCCATCATGCTGATGTCCCACCTTCCATGATATCTCTTCTCCATTTCTCTAATGTCTTGGTGAAACCAAGCATTTATAGGCAGTCATCGCAGGCCTGTGAATTATTCCCAATATATGCATGGCGCTTTACAATCGTCACACATATATTTAGAGGTGGCATACAGGGTGTATATAAAATAATGCGAGTGAAGAGACAAATCCGATTTGAATTATATTAACGCCAGTGAACATGAACGAGTAATATTTATTACACGTACTTTTTATAACAACTGTATAGTCGATGGTAAGGTTTATAAGAGATGTTTTTTTAATTGGTAAAAAAATTTTCGACAAGTTGAAACTAGTTTAAACCAGTTCAAATCGGATTTCTCTATTTACTCACGTTACTTTATACACACCCTGTATCTGTCGTGATCTAGTCCAGCGAAAGACCCTGGAATCGCTTTCTTTTTCTCAGTGGGTGTGTATCGTTTATTAATTTCACCTGTTTCAGTGTGAAATTCATTCCATATATATATATATATATATACCGGGTGTCCGAGAATTATCTGTACAATTTTTGGCTGTTATTAAAAGTCAACCATGAAGTGTAGAAATTCCAGTGTTGTCCCATTTTACAGAGAATCTCTAAGTTTTTTCTGATACCAAGTTTTGACAAGTTTTTTAGAAATTCCAGTGTGTCCGAACATTATCTGTACAATTTCATCTTTTAATAAAATTCTTGATAACACACGTAAAATTCTTAAACAAGATTTAGAATCTGTATTTTCAAAAGTTTCTTTTATTAAAGTAACGTTGTTACAAACATTCGATATGTGCACCATTAGTGATTCGCAAAACATCCAATCGATACTCCAAATGTTGCCATGTACGCTGCAGCATATCCATCAATTCGCTCAATAGCAGCTGTGATTCTTGCTTTTAAATCATCAATGTCTGTCACCCGCGTACATTTCTAAAAAACTTGTCAAAACGTGGTATCAGAAAAAACTTAAATGAGATTCTCTGTAAAATGGGACAATACTGGAATTTCTACACTTCATGGTTGACTTTTAATAACAGCCAAAGATTGTACAGATAATTCTCGGACACCCGGTATATTATATTATATATATATATATATATATATATATATGGTATCCCACGAATCAGTATAAGATTTCATTTAATGGCTACATTGAATCCTACACTGACTTATGGTACACCCCTCCGTAAAGGAGTAAGTTAAAATAAGTATGTACCATTTCCACTTATTCAAATTACATTCTCAAACAAAAGACGCTTAAGAGAGGTCGTCTTCTACAAAATGGCGGACAAACGTGCTCTCTCTTTGACCCACCTCAAAGAAGATAAAATCTCAAACCTAAAATTTGCGTTTTCATTTAGAAAAAAAATTCTCAGTCATCTTTATACCTAGATCTAGCGAACATGCCCTCTGTGCCCCGTGCCCCATGCCCCATGCCCTTGTACCTCAAAATTTGAAAATAAAATTCTTTGTATAATAATTATTAAAAATTTCATGTTACATTAATTTTAACAGAATAAACAATATCTATTTTATTTGGCCCTTATATTTTCGGCTTTACTGGGCTCTCAAATTAAATAAAGATAAAACGTATCATTTCGTAGGTAGTTTACGATGAATAAATACAAATTATGAATAAGCAGTATTCATTTAAAATACACAAGCAAATAATAGTTGAATATGAAAAAAAATTATGTAATACACTATACATACTGTGTATATATATATATATATATATATATATATATATATATATAATATATAAGCAAACAACCACAGGGAAAAGGAAAAGTAAACACAAATCCGAGCGCTTTGGTGATATATTCACATCTTCAGGGATAAGAAAGAAATAGAATTTACCAAGTAACTGAGTTAAATACACAAGCGAAAAATTCCCCAATAGGCAACTCAATTTAAAAACAATAAAACAATCAAGATTTTTTCCCTAATAGATAATTTGATCTAAAGGCTACTAAATTATTGAATACATAAAAACTATAAATGAAATTAGACAATGAATATGTAAAAAAAAAAATTATTATAAAAGTTATTAGAAATAGTATTTAATTAAAACAGGCAATTAAGTGGCAAGAATCTAAGGAAACAAAAGACATGGTGCAATCGTCGTCACGTGCCCCTTCCAGAATATTCCAAATATCTAAAAACAATCTAAAAAAAAAAAATTCAATAGTTAACCTGTTCAAAAGTCTAACAACATGTTAACTATTGTTTAATACGAGGGGCTTTTTCCGAAATTTGGACTGTTTCCGATTTTTTTGAAAATAAGATATTTAATGTAGATTTTTACGTTGATTTAAAAAATGTAAGTCTTTTTTTGAGAAATGAGCGGTTCAAAAGTTGTTTGTTATTGTAATTTTGTATTAGGTCAAACTACAACAATACAACTGAAAACTAATATGAGAGTTATTGTATTCTTTAGTAACATTGGCTTATGTCACTAAGTATACGTATTTGCGTGAATAGATTTCGACCGTTATTTTTCTGTCCGGGTAAGTTAATTGAATGCCCGGTTAGGTCAACTGAATGCCCGGTTAGGTCAACTGTACGCCCTTGATGGTTGGTTAGGTTGAGTCGTGATATTTTCCTTAGTTTTAACGAAAATATCACGACTTAACCTAACCAATCGTCAAGGGCATACAGTCGACCTAACCGGGCAGACAATTAACCTAACCGGGCATTATATCCCATACAAAATTACAATAACAAACTTAACTTTTGAACCGCTCATTTCTCAAAAAAAAGACTTACATTTTTTTAAATCAGCGTAAAAATCTACATTAAATATCTTATTTTCAAAACATCAGAAACAGTCCAAATTTCGGAAAAGGCCCAATACGAGCACTTTCGTCTTATAAGGTGGGAAATCTTTAAAGTAGACCAGCTTCGTTCAACAAATTTAGGACGATACATAAATAGTTCGCCTACTTTCGCGCGGTCTCCTTTTTACGACTGAGCGGAATGAGGTTTCTATTATAGATGGGTAAACTGTTTTCAAACGGTAGTGTGTATAAATATATATATAATTTTTTTTTAATTAAGTTCTGAAAGTGGTTTGATGACGTCAGTAGTATAGCCGCAAAAGGGGAGAGTGCAGGAATGTTGCAGGTTATTATGTAATGTTGCAAAGGGGGGTGTGGGTTGTTGCAAAGGGGGTGGGGTTTGTTGCAAAGGGGGGAAGGGGGTTGTTGCAAAGGGGGGGGGGGAAAACTTGGAGGCGGCGTTATCCCCCAAGAGAAAGAAGGAGGAGAGAAAGGAGGAGAGGTGTTCACCTGGCAGGAGCCAAGTGCACACTAAGACTTCCAGCCGGGCTGGCGTTGTTTTATAGGCTCCTAATCAGCCAGAATCAGCCAGTTGGCTGAGCCAGAGACGCCTGAAGGAGAGAGAGAGACAACTGAAGGAGAGACGCCTGAAGAAGAGAGAGACGCCTGTAGGAGGGAGAGACGCCTGAAGAAGAGAGAGAGGCCTGAAGAAGAGAGATGCCTGTAGGAGGGAGAGACGCATGAAGGAGAGAGGACAGGTACACATGCAGGAGTACACATGCTGGAGGTACACACGCACACATGCAGGAGTACACATGCAGTAGGTACACATGCTGGAGGTACACATGCAGTAGGTACACATGCTGGATGTACACATGCAGTACACATGCTGGAGGCAAACATGCAGGAGAGAGAGAGAGACGCCTGAAGGAGGAAGATACATGCAGGAGAGAGAGAGAGCTGAAGGAGGGAGAGAGACACCTGAAGGACAGAGTGGAGTTCTCCCCCAATTTATTTTCGTTTCCCTAACCTAAGAGGCCACTATGGGGTTTACCAAAGGGCCTGAAATAGAAGGAGCAGAGCTCCTTACTCGGCCGGAGCCGAGGGGGGAATGGTTCTTCACCAGATTCGCGATCTTTTATAATCCTCTATTCTGGCTGAGTTGCCAGATAGCGCAAGGTATTCCAGATAGCGCCATGTATTCTAATAAGCATTGTGTACCACAATATGGTAGATGAATTAAATAATTACACACTTAATTGAAATATAGATGTATATAGTGTTTTACAATAGATGTATATAATGGTAATATTAATATTTGGAACATTGAGTACTTAGCTTCCTTGAAGTTGAACGAAGCAAATAACGTAGTTATCCATAATTCAACCAACCATAGAAAACAGAATTATAGAAATATATATATATATATATATATATATATATATATATATATATATAATATTAAGCATTGTGTACCACAATATGGTAGATGAATTAAATAATTACACACTTAATTGAAATATAGATGTATATAGTGTTTTACAATAGATGTATATTGTGGATTATATGCAAAATATAACATTAACTTGAGCTTCCTTGAAGATGAACGAAGCAAATAACATAGTTTACCTTCGAAAACGCCATAATAGAAAACAATTAATTTTATGGGTAACTATTTCGACAAAAGTTTACTATAATTATATCAGTCTTTTAAATATCTTCTGATATATATATATATATATATATATATATATATAAAATACCACAATATATATCTTCTATTATTCAGTAACACATTAGAAAGATTTACGCAATAATAGAATTAACAAAGTTACCCAATAAATAATTCGTTAGACAGAAACGAATTTTTATAAGGATACCCAGCTTCATTAAACTTGAAGATGAACGAAACAAATAACATAGTTATCCATAATTCAGCCCTCACGAATAACGAAACGAAATGATCATTTACGATACAATTCGAAATACGATAATTTACGATACAATTCCACCAAACGAGATGAAAACTTATGAAACATACAGCCTCATTCCTGCGACGAAAAAAATGAAAAATGACGTAAAATAAAGAAATTATTCATTTGGATTTGCCCAAGCCACTATAGCGGGGTCGAATCGTGTCTCTAGGGACACGATTCGAACGAAAAAGGTCTCTAGGGACCTTTTTCGGGCCGAGGGATTATTCTTCTACAAGCTATTCGAGCAGAAATCACCACTGACTCCAGATATTAATTTTATCATTCTTATTACTTCTACAATGAAAATATTTACGCGTAATTTGTATGGTGTCATATAGAAATATAATGATATATATATATATATATATATATATATATATATATTGGGGGGGGAGATCTCTCACCCGTTCTTCGGCCCGACCCCGTTTCATTGTAGAAAAATAATAATAATATAATATATATATATATATATATATATATATATATATATATATACCCTTTGGATAACCTTTGGTTAGCTTCAGCCCGAATTGTTCATTCTGACGAAGGTCAAGGGAAAAACGTACACACAATATATATATATGCTACACACAGACCGTGCATGGAACTCTTCTGGGATAATTAAATCCACTATAGTCCGAGTAAGTAATGACAAATACCGCCTCGGTGGTGTAGTGGTTAGCGTCGCGGACTACGAATCCATCGGCCCAGGGTTCGAGACCCGACGGCAGCCGGCGCGCAGCAAAGCCCAGCTGTTCATCCTTCCACACAATAAAGAAAGTGGTTGGTAGATAAATGGGTACCCTAGGAGGCCTAGTGGTCAAGACGCGGGGCTGCTGATGGGTCGTGGTTCGGAATCCACGTTAAACTGTAGGTCTAAGGTGGAGTGAAAAGCTTGACCTTCGTCAGAATGAACAATTCGGGCGGAAGCTAACCAAAGGTTAGCCCGACGCGGGCAACGGGTCACTCGCAAAGAGAATTTAATCATTGGTAAACTTCCTTCCAGACCACTCTTTCTATACTATATATATAATATATATATATATATATATATATAGAAAGAGCGAGAGTTTTGTTCAATAAATAATAATCGAAAAAAACTGCACGATTTTCTATGTAGCAATAATAATTAACTCTTTCAAATACGTGATTTAAAATAACAGGACCATTTTACCCGAGGCAGTAGTATATCCGAAAAACATCGTAATGCACGATTTTTTCTATGTAGCAATAATAATTAACTCTTTCAAATACGTGATTTAAAATAACAGGATCATTTAACCCGAGGCAGTAGTATGTCCGAAAAACATCGTATAACCTAATTTGCAACTATAGTTTACCTTGACTTTCATATGCTTCTATCCTGTTTTATTAATAAAGATTTTTAACTTTTAATAACGTATGAATAAAGATTTTTAACATTTAATTTTATTTTAGTATTTATTCATGCCACGCCGCCTTAGACCACAGCTTAACGTTGAAACCGAATGTTCTTTTTAAAATATAATTATTTTATATAAAATAAGTTAACAATTCAAACAATACTAATAATTTGTAAGTAAAAAATATAATATAAGGGACTACCATAGAAATGTAAGTGCCTATAATTCGATTTTATATATATGTTACTCGTCCGGTCTCGTTATAGCGGATTGGTACACGTCATAGCTCCACCCAGCTACATCGGCAGCCAATCACGACGGACATCTGGTCTTTTGGGCGGAGCTTGGCGAATGTGCATATAAAAGGGGATATTTTCAGTTGGGAGTAACAGTAGCTATTTTCGCATCAGTGAATAATCAACCATGGACCTGTACGTCTCCCCAGACTTGTATGAAGAACGTGATACTGCAGCATTAACCACAATTAGTCTTTTCAATGCTGCTGATTGTGGCGAACTATTTTCGACGCAAACCGTAGAAGATATTTGCAGTGACGCTCCTTACAACCCGACGCAAGGGACTACCATAGAAATGTAAGTGCCCATAATTATAATTTTATATATATACGGAGAGTTGTAGTATCTCGTCAAATAGATACTAGTAAAAAATGTCAATCAATGTTATTTCCCCATCATGCTAAAATCGAAATTGGTAATCGAACCAAAGATATCTTCACATAATGGAGATCTGTCTGTCTGTATACTCTGTATATGTTTTCCTTTAAGGTCCGATGAGGATTTGACACGAGTTATACAATCTTTTGAAGGGAATACGGATGATATACTGATCAGTCAGCAGTGTCACACATCCTCCACCATGGACCTGTACGTCTCCCCAGACTTGTATGAAGAACGTGATACTGCAGCATTAACCACAATTAGTCTTTTCAATGCTGCTGATTGTGGCGAACTATTTTCGACGCAAACCGTAGAAGATATTTGCAGTGACGCTCCTTACAATCCGACGCAAGGGACTACCATAGAAATGTAAGTGTCCATAATTCGATTTTATATATATACGGAGAGTTGTAGTATTTCGTCAAATAGATACTAGTCAAAAATGTCAATCAATGTTATTTCCCCATTATGCTAAAATCGAAATTTTTATGGCGTTCACTCCTCGAACCAAAGATATCTTCACATAATGGGGATCTGTCTGTCTGTATACTCTGTATATGTTTTCCTTTAAGGTCCGATGAGGATTTGACACGAGTTATACACTCTTTTGAAGGGAATACGATGATATACTAATCAGTCAACAATGTCAAATAATGTAAGTTTTTCGATCTTTTTGGGATAAGAAGACGCAATATATTTTCATAAATTTATTAAATGAAAGAAATCAGTACAATAAACGAATATACAAATATACGAACAAAAACATTATAATATACAACGAGTACGTACAATTGGAAAACGGTTTTTTATCTGTCTGCATACCATTTCATCGTTTCGGTGAGTGTGACACGGGTCAAATAAATTTAAAAAATTTATAAATTCTTTATCATTTGACATATGCATGAGAAATGAGACACAGTACATTCCGCAAACATTAGTAAAATATCCCTGCATACGAAATGGGTTCCATACAACTTCGGGAATATGTAACTGAGCGAGAAATTTTACAATAATAGGGTCACTCCAGGGTTGAGTACCGAGTGAATCAAAATAGTACAGGCGCTGTCTATTTTTAAAATAGACCGCGATCCAGTGAATCCCTTCATTACCGATGATGTCTGTGTTCACAATAAGACTACCGCATTCTCGCGTACTTGGCAAACTCAATGTTTCATTCTTCGCAAACACGCCGATAAATTTGGAACGTGTGACTCGCTCCATTACTTTCTGAAGTGTATTAGCATCCATTTTAAAAGTCAGTGATAACGCTTCTAAATCTATCTACTTCTATTAGGGCTTGCGATTCGAGATATACTAGTACACTAATAGGAGCGTCTATAGGCTTGGCGAATTCCAGCCGCACTGAGATGTTACCGCTCTGCTGTGGTGTTAAATGGGTATTTACGCTAGCAGATAAGTCAGGTGTAATGTCAAACGGATAAAGGTTAAATTGATCAATGAATTCTTCCTGCGTTACCCCATTACCAAGCTCATCACAATCACCTGCAATATGGGTCAGATTACTATAGGCTCTGGCACAAAGAGGTAACACAGCATCTGATGAATAGTCCGTACCCATTGTTCCACCCAAAGCAGTGCCATTAACGTATAGAGTTATATTTTTAAGTCCGAAATTCTCGAATTTAAAGGCACTCTTTTTATATTTTCCATTCACCGAAGCGTGGTCCTGCATGCCGATTAATATCCTTTTAGGAAGATTTCCCAGGGCAATGTTTTCTATCTGCTTCGATGCCAACCCTGCAGGAACCGTATATAGTTTGATCTGCACTCTGTTAATAGGATATTTCACTGTAGCGTTTAGTAAATTTTTCTCAATTTCTAGTTGTTTTGGTGAACTTAATTTCACTCGCCGTACGCGGAGGTATGTGTCCATAATGTGAACCACAACGGACTTTGCGCCCTCTTCTTGATTCGCATCCAGATTTAAGCAGATCTCAGGACTCGTGCGGGTGAGCTTTATTTTCATATCCACCCCGTTCACAAGCAACTTCTCCTGGAAAGTGAAATCTGTGTGCAACCGTCCAAAACACTCGTATATTTTCTTTTTAGAATTTTTAAATTTGTCCTTTATACTATTTTCATCTTTAGTTTGATAATATCCCTCCGCACTTAAAAAGGTAGCCTTCGCTTCTTTGGAAAAGTTGAGGACATTTTCCAAATAGGCTCGTAGATGATAGTACCCCGTGCCTGCCGATATGTTGGTCTGATTTAAATATACGTCACACTGGTTGAATATGGCGTGCAGAAAGTTTGTTTCAGGGTATACAGCATATTTGTCATCGCAGGCCGTTCCATCAGAATGGGCTATACGTAGCTTAGCGTACATGTGCACACAGCTTGGATCAAAAAAGTAAGGACCTGAGCTGGGTATCACGAATTCTATAGGTGCACTCGGGGAACTAATTGTGTTTAAAGGGTTAATTGTAATAAAATCACTGTGCTCAATAGAAACTTGGGTTGGCGGGAGCTCAAAAAAGGACAGCTCCGACTTACAGCATTGTGAACTACATGGGTGGATGAAGCGTGCCATGGCGAAATAGTGACTCCTCTCTCGACAAGTGGTAAACAAACTATGATTCATGAGATCAATATCCTTAGCTTATATCAGTCAAAAAAGTGGTCAACCATAGGTTTCATTCGCTTACAGCATTTCTTTTTTGATAGCCTTTTACGTTTAATACCACGTGACCCCTTCTTCTTCCGGGGAGCCCTCCTCTTCTTCTTCCCGCCACCACGCATTTTTCTCTTTGCATCTTTGATGATTTCGTTCCGTGTACGCTTTAAATGTTTTTTTAGGCTTCTTTAGGTTTAGCCCCGGCCAATATGTCTTCTGCAGTGTTAAGGCCTGATTGTAGCGCTTTCCTTCCAAGGTATCTGGCACCCCTCTTCAGCAAAGGAACAGCCGTACGTAGTATGGATGAAAAAATGGATCCAAGTCCACTACCGCGCTGGTATCGCATCCCTCGATAGACGGTGAAAGGCTTTCTATCCATTATAACTCAGTGCGTCGAAAGTGTAGCTTCACTGTTAAGCTCCCGTTACCGAATGGGAAGTTTTCGCCCTCAATCGTTCTTATATATATTGTGATATTGGTTATTAAATTAGTTGCGACATTCACATAATGGGGTCTGTCATATGTAATACTCAAACTCCTCCTCCTCTATGGTTGGGGATGTGAGCAATGCGCAGCAGGCGTGCCTGGGTATCCCCAACAAACTGGTGCTCCACTATATTACTGTAAATATAGCACATGTCTGGGGACCTTTCAGCCAATTTCTCCATCTTCAATTGATACATTAATCTGGACAAGTTATACTGTGTCTCGTGAAATGTGTCTCTTTGGAAGGCTGCGCTATATCGGCCGTTGGTTAGAATTTTGAACTTTCTATGTTCTTTAAGACATCTGTTAGTCTTTGATTTTAGGATTAGTGTATGTGCAGGGTTGTTTACGATTTCATATACTAAATCATTCGTAAGGTTTGAGTTTCTTAAACTTACGTTTAAGCCTCTCACAACATCCTCGGCCGAACCATATTGACCCGGCCCTAGTCTTACTTCTGTACTGTAATACCGTGCAATCTTAGTCCAAGCGATGCGCATAGTTTCATCCATAGCTACCCCAGCTTTTTCACACTCGTCAATGTCTCTAAGAATCGTAAAAACGGTTTCTTCATGTTCAATATTTAAAAAGACGGTGTCCAGCTGAATTTCGCATATCCCCACCTCATACGAATCACGACCCAATTCAATGTGCCCATGGAGTTCTGTTACAAAGTTGGCTAGCGTGTTGTTAGGGTGTACAGACAGGGACGAGGAGGACGGGAGTGTGACGTAGAAATGGTTAGGAGCCATGTTGCATACTATTTAAGCTTCATTATTGCATCAGCTTTTATATAGGTGTTGAAGCTTTCTGGGTACCCTAGCCATTTCACCAGGTACATTTTTCTCCTTCCTGAACCTTTGCTTCCTAAAATTTTCTCAATTTTAAACACATTTTTTTCTAAATTAAACGCAACTTTCTGCAATTCCTCGCGGTAAAAGCCTCCTGAGATTTCTTCCCCATTCAAATCTTCAATGTAATACATCATTATCACACCTTTAGGTCTCACAGCCCTAACTTTAAAAATCTCGCGTGTCCATCCTTGCTCAAAACCCTTTGCGAATTTATTCCCCGAACGCGACAGCCTTACATAATCATTGATTTTGAAGCGCACAGAGTGTGGTGGTGGTGGTGGTGGTGGTCCATCTCTTCTCGGGAGCGTACCTCTTTCTAAAACTTCGTTAGGTGTTGCCCCAATCGTGCGATGGTGTGAGCGGTTGTAGGATGATGCCAATGGTTCCAGAATGTCTAGAAATCTGTATGTGTTTTTATGTGTAAAATAACGGTGCATGCGTTCCTTTATGGTGCGCTGAACTCTTTCAGCTAAAGAAGCCTTATGTATAGAATTGGTTGTGTAATAGCTGATATTAAACTCTGTCAACATATTCTGAAAAGCACGGCCTATAAACTCCTTCCCCATATCCGTACAAAAATAGCCAGGAACCCTGTTTTCTTTTAACATTAGCGTTTTGGTGGCTTTAGCAACTGTTTCAGGTGATTTATTTTTCAGAGGAACTAGCCACAGATATCTAGAGAATACGTCTATTATGAATAGAATGTAGCGGTAACCATCGTTATACACAGAATATCTTTGCATGTCTGTTAAATCTGCTTGCCAAATAGAATCAATCGAGGAAGCCGTTGTCTTGGCTGTTTTAAACCTTTTTCTCACAGGCTTATGAAGCGTATAAGCGTCCTGCTCCCTCAAAAATCTTTCAACATCTTTTTTTCCTACTCCGTAAACGTGCAGTCTATCTACGCCGCCGTAAGAGGATGGGGCAGAAATGTCATAATAACGTTTAGTTAATACGTTAGCCATTTGCGTATTTTAGAGGCAGGTGGGTAGGGTTGGTTTAACCTCTTCTTTCTCCTCTTGAAAGGTGTTACCGCAGGGGGTGACGGCGTCTTCAATTGTGCCACAGACGTTGCGTGTTCCAAGTCTTTTAACCTGTTCAGATTTCCTATCAACGTTTTAGGGACATTTATTTGTTGTAGTCTTGCTTTAATATGCTTCCATCCTGATGGTGATGGCCTATCCCACTTTCTCACCAGATCATGGACAATGTCTACGATATTCGATCCCTGTACCTTTGATCCTTCCACAATGATCTCCCCTGTATCGGTCCATTGTATGGCGGGATCCTCATTCAATAGATTATAAAGACTTAAGCCTTTACTCCTCAATGTAAGTGGGAGGGTATTTTTTAATACATGTTCGATATGTTGTGTGGCTAATCTTTTTGGTTGATCAGCTGTATCGTCGGGTACAGGTCCTATGTCGCCATCGTCCCCCGTGCTGTGCCTAATAACCACAGGAATCTCCGTAGGGCTCTTATAATTTTCGTACTCGTGAAGAAATTTCTGCAGAGCTTCTTGGTATAAGATTCTTTTCTCATCAGGTGTTTTTTCACTGTTTAATAGGGCTAACAATTCGCTTTCCATTCTTTTAAGTCTGCTTTTACGGGGATCTAGATCCGTGTCTCTTTGCAGTGAAGCGTACACCTCGTGGGGAATCACTACCACTTTCTTCATTATATTAATCTAGTCAGTAAAGGGCCCAAAACTGAAAATAAGATGGGGAGAAATGACCCTCCTGTTTGCACAATAACTCGTTTTTTCTTCGCTACAGTTTGACTTTTACGAGCGAGTGTACGTATTATGTTCTTGTAGCGGCGTAGGCGAGCCTTCTGATGGGTTTCATTGATACATTGCAATTTATAACGTTAAGACAGATTTCACAGATGCATTTTAAAAAGTCGGCGTCGATATTTTTAATAAACATCTGCTGCATTGCCCGGGGCAGTCGATGATAGATTTTTATTAATTCATGGTATTTCTTTAGTCTCTTTGTCATTCTGGAATATACACCGTTTCAGGCTCGTTTGGAAATATATTCGTTCGCAGAAGCACTCTAAACGTGTTTCGCGGATGAAGGTCGCAAAGCAAATATCCGTAACGCGCGCTTGTAGCTTCTTTATAAACTTCCAAAAACTCCTTACGCTGATTCGGGAACATTTGATTGGCTAATACCCCAATTTGTGATACATCTCTACGTTGCGCGAATAAGACTAGATATTGCGTATTTAACGACACATCGCGCATGTATCTATTTTTGAAAAATAGATTCTGATTGATGAAGAACACGCTTATGTTAAGATGGTGGGAGTATACTGTAAATGTCTCGGCAAACGTTTTATCCATCTCCAACATGAGATCGTCAATTACAATGATTGTATGTTCAGTTCCCTTTAGCGAATTAACGTCATATACACCTTTGTGGAACAAAATATCATCTTGGTACTCGTTGAACACTGATTGATACGTCGAATAGCACCATATAACTTTATGCACAAATTTCGAGAACATCTCGCCCTTTTCTTTAATGATTTTAAGCATAAACACAGTTTTACCACATCCTGTAGGTCCAGATATAATACATGTGGATGGGCTCGTGAATCTGAATTTTTCTACAGAGTCCATTTCTAACACGTCACACTCCTAAGTGGGTCATTTACAAAATATTACAAATTTTGAGTGCTGATCCTTATATTTCTTCTCCCACAGAACCGACGATGAGGTAGAGCACCCTATCATTACGGATGACGATGACAGTGTAGTTGTGATCTCCTCCCCTGAACCAGCGATACAGGTTGCACGTCCAAAGCGGAGGTATGAGAACCCACATCAGGTATAAAGCGGCCGAAATACGTACCTGTTGCAGCAGACCCCAACCCTCAACCTCTTACGCAACAACCTCCCCAGCAGCAGCACCTAATATACCCCTTATTCCGCCCCCCGTTCTGTTAAGTCTACAATAATAGATCCCCAACCCTCCTACGCAACAGGGCCCCCATCAGCAGCACCTAATATACCACTAATTCCCCCCCCGTTCTGTTGAGGATTACGTTCGAGTTAGTGCGATCCGCAGCCCCCCCCCCCCGCCTTGACTAGAAATCGGTATAGAGTCAGGGTCGACCCTAGAGCCCTGTATAGCAATGGAATTGAGCGCGGGATACGCAGGGTAGTACAGCGTATTATAGAGTTTGCTCTTCAGAATCGCGACGAGCGTGAGGTCAGGACGAGTCTGTCCTTTGGGTTCGGGTCAGATGACGGTGATGTAGACGATTATTGGGTGATAGTACCGTTCAGGCGTTTGGCTGCTGAAGATGTAGAATATATATTAGGGCGTATAATGCAAGCCGTCCAAAGTAGTATAGCCTTCAATATGGACAACTTCACGGTAAATATTGACCATGTATTCCGTGTTGCGGGTCATAGTGCCATACCGTACACTCTTAACTTCAATTCTCCAACTATTTACCGAAGGCATATAAACGTCGATCGTGGTTGCGGCTTTATAGCAGTACTCTTAGCACGTATGTTTACTGTACAAAATACACGGACTCAAAAAATTTGGCTGCCTACGATCGTTGAGCGTGCCCGTAAACTAGCTGTAGACTGTGAACTTGAATTTGACTGTAATATGGGTCCTGAAGAGCTGAGAAAGGTAGAACAGGAAATGAATGTGCGCATAGTTATATTTGGTTTGGATGATCGCCGCCGGACTGTGTATGTTTTTAAAAGCTGTGTGAGAGATCGTACAAGGCCCCTACTTATTTTAGGATTGTCAGGACAACGTATCTCCCCATCCGTAATATAAGGGGCTTTACGCGAGTTATGACAAAAGTCGAAAATATGGGAGACATCATGATTTGTGTAAGGGGTGCCTCGAGTTTGCGGATGATATAGTGAGACATTGTAAAGAATGTCACATGGTATGTGAGCAGTGTAAAAGCACCAAATGTGAAAGCCGTGTAGTTGAGAAGAGAGACTGTGATGTGTGTAGACGCACATTTTTCAATAATAGCTGCTTTGATCTCCATAAATCAATTGGTACGTGCAGGAAAATGAGAATCTGTGAATGTGGTATGTTTCACACAATGGATAATTGGGGAAAATTTAAGCACAAGTGCGACGTAATTCACTGTCCTACATGCCAGGAGGAATATAAGGCGGATGGAGTAAAGCATGTGTGTTATATGAAAGATGCTAAGCCTAAAAATAACCCTTGTATAACTGTGTACTACGATATAGAAACATATACGAACGCTGAAACCAAAGAGGTAATTCCACATTTACTTGTGAGCCAGACCATCTGTGATGAGTGTATGGGTATCGAATGTGACGAGTGCCCCAAATGCGGTAAACGGACAAACGTTTTTAAAACGAATGTCAGCGATAGTCCTGTGAAACTATTTGTGTCCTATATTGTCAAGTTAGCCGACAAGTTCAAAAAAATGACTGTGTATATTCTCGCCCATAACGGGGCAAAGTTTGACACGCAGTTCCTTTATAAGGAGTTGCTTGAACACGAATCCTCTGAGATATTTACAGGTGATCCATTGAAAAGAGGCAACAAATTAATACAGATGCAGATAAGAGGCAATGTACAATTTAAAGATACTTTATTATTCACACCTTGTAAATTAGCAAAGCTACCCAAGGTGATGGGAGTAGCAGCTGAAGTTTCCAAAGGATACTTCCCATACACTTTCCTCACCAGCGAGACTTTAAACTACGTAGGCCCACCACCCCCCAAACATTATTTTGACTGCATGGATGAACGTGAAGACTTTGATCGATACTACGACAGTTTTAATGAAAGTAACCCTTATAATATAGCTGATGAATGTGAGCGTTATTGCGTGAATGATGTGCGCGTGCTTAGAGTATGTTTCCAGGCCTTTAGAAGTATGTACATAGCCCGTTTCAAATGCGATCCACTGCAAGTCGCAACCACCATCGCATCATTATGTTTTACGGTGTTCAAGAATAACTTCATGCCTAAAGACACCTTAGCCATTATTCACCGAAACAACCCCCGCAGTTACGGACACAAGGCTATTTACTGGCTCATACACCTGCAGCAACAAACAGGTGTATACATAAAGCACGCCCGCAACACGGGTGAAGTACCCATTAAGATTAATGGACGTGTTTTTTGGGTTGATGGGTTAAGTGAAAACCGTGTCACTGGTGTGAAGACTGTGTACTCCTTTAACGGTTGCTGGTGGCATGGATGCCCCCGTCCTGAGTGCGGAGTCACCGGAGATATCAACGGTAGGTCTCCTGCCGACTGTCTTGCATCGACCCGCACCCGCGATCAACTTATAGGATCACAGTTCACTCACAAAGTCTTGTGGGAGCATGAATATGATGCACGGATGGAGACAGACGATGTATACCGTGAGGAAATAAAAACGATCAAGCGTTCAATGGTGCTGGATCCTCTCAAATGTGGTGATAGCTTGTTTGGAGGACGTACAAATCCTTTCAGACTATACTTCCCACCTACGGAGGGCGTGAAGCTCCATTACTACGATTTCTGTTCTTTATACCCATACGTGATGAAGAGCAATCCGTACCCCGTGGGCGCTCCTGAGAAACTGGTGGGACCTAGCATACCATCCATCAATGAATTTTCAAAAAATTTGAATGATCATTACTTTGGGCTCTCTTTCGTAGACGTACTCCCCCCACGCAATTTATGGATGCCTATCTTACCTGTCGTTATCGATGACAAGCTCATGTTTCCCCTGTGCGTGAAGTGCGCGGAAGAGGATAACGGCGAATGTAACCATATACCCCACCAGCGTAAGATCAGAGGCGTATATACAAGTCCTGAGCTGGCCCTAGCCGTACGCCATGGTTATAGAATACTGAAGATACACGAGGTGTGGAGGTTTCAGAAGCTCCCCAACCTTTTCACACCATATATAAACGCCTTTTTGAAGGATAAGGTTGAAGCATCAGGGTATCCGCGAGGAGTTGATACCGAAGATGAAAAGTCTGCCTATATTCAACGTTACCGCGACCGCGAAGGTATACAACTTGATCGTGTCCAAATTGTAAAGAATCCTGGCAAGCGCTTTAGTGCAAAATTGTGTCTAAACAGTCTATGGGGAAAATTTGCGCAGAATACCGGCAGAGGGAACATTCATTTGGCACAAAGTTATAGCGATGTCTGGGATTATGCCAATGCCCCCGATAAAGAGGTCATGGAGATCGTGAATGTAGGTAATACTTACGTAATAAAGTACAACAACACTGAATTTGCCACAGATACCTCAAGGGTTACAAACATACCTGTGGCGAGCTTCACAACAGCCTACGCCCGTATAAAACTTTGGGGTCTATTGCATTCTCTTGGGCGGAGAGTATTGTATGCCGATACAGATAGCGTGATATTCACAGAGAGGGAGGGTGATTACATGCCCGCTATTGGGGAGTTCCTCGGCGAGCTCACTGATGAGATCAAGGATGAGTATGGGGACGACGCATACGCCGACTCTTTTATCTCAACAGGACCTAAGACTTATGGGGTACGGGTCAGGGTAGGGGATGAAATGAAATATATCGTGAAGGCAAAGGGTATTACGCTCAACCATGCGAATCGGGAGGTTGTTAACTTTGAGTCGTTGAAGGATCTAGTATGTTTGGAACCTCACCAACTAATTGTAGGCACCCACAATTTTCGGGCGCAGAAGCTGGGAGGCGTGAAGGAACTTAGGGGTACGATGGTGTGCCGTAACACCTATAGGAAACGTTACCAGTTACCTGGCACCTATGATACCGTACCCTTTGGATACCAATGATGCTTCTAACTCACACGTCTTGTATATAATCGTATCTATTTGTAAATATATATGTATATATAACTTGAATATCTCGAATCGTATTTGTAAATATATGAATATCTCAATAAATCAAATAGCGTTTCACTTTCTCCTTTGTGTGTGTGTGTGTGTGTGTGTGTGTGTGTGTGTAGGTGAAAGTTCTAAGCTCCGCCCACTGCGTGAGTCATGCTACTATCTGGGAGTCCCTGCGTGGTCAGTCGACCGCAGTAAGCCCGAGAGATCAGACGTGTATTCAGATCAGACGTATATTGAAATGGCTACCTTTAATATCGCTTGCACAACGTTTATGAAATGGTATTCAGTAAAGTGTGAGGATGTGGTGGATACCGAAAAACTTCCTATTCCCCCCTCCTATGCCTCTTTTAAAACCACATTGGATTGTGCGAAGTTCCAAGATGTACAAATACTCTACGGATGTTCTGGTGAGACTGTTGAAGGCTTTCGTTGCACAGACGATGTGCTGAAGTATGCTGCAGGGCTAAACTTTATAAAGTCTCACATACACCGTGAAGTAAAAGAAACAACGCGTGCAGAAGAGAAGCAGCAGGTATGGATAATGAGCCTTGTGGATGGGTGGTGTGACAAGCGGTATTACGTCATGCTACACCATGTCGATTACTCATACCCTACGTCTGAAAATGTGAATCTCGTGATCATGGACAATCTTAGGTGTTTTTATCACTATATTAACGTATATCATGATGAGGTTCATAGTGAGGTTGTGGCTAGTGCCATGCGTGAGTTTTTAACAGATTTTAGAGACGAGCATCGTTTGATGGGTAGAAAGGAAAAATATGAGCATATGTTCCTCTCAAATAGTGCGCCGGAGTGTGGAGATGATTAGCGCCTAGTTCTTATCCAAAGTGCGTAGGCTGGTAGTGACGAAACGGAAAAACAAATATGTGCAACAATTCGAGTCGTACGAACATGCCCATTCACGTATCATCGAGTCAGCCGCCCGTCGAACCGTTCCTGCCTGTGCCTCACACGGCTCATAGTTATCTCAGAGCTTGAGCCGAGTAGACGTGCGCTCCTCGAATACGATGGAACTTCCTTTGAGCAGCATTCTCAACGCCTCGTACGATGTGTCCGTGACGAAATCGTTGCGCGTGTTCAGGCGTAATTCCGGTACCATTAGCTATGTACTGGAAACGGAATGTAGACCGACAAACAAACGGGTTTATTTAAGTATCGAGGAGATGAATAGAATCTTCGTGATAGTTGATAAGTGGTGTGAAGATCGTTATAAAATACCTGCTAACGTAGGTACAAGAAGAGAGCAGATTAGTGACGCGCCCTCATACGCCGTTGTATGTACGTTGTGTATAAATAACGATCGGCCGTGCATTGATATAAGGCTGATGTGGAAGAATGCTTCTGATAATAACGCTCTTATTCCTACGCGAAACCGTTTCATCCTCGACAGAATGTTTGAAATCGTCGGATTCCGTAAACTGAAACCTATATTAGACGCGCGTGTTACGGATATGCTTTATTTTGATACAGTTCTTGAATACGCATACACTGCTCTGCTCGATGGGTTTACCGAGTGTAGGACTGGTGAGAATGGTCTAGTGCTGGATGTTTATTTAAAAAGTTTAGACTCTTTGAAATACCATGAACTTTGGTACAAAGCAATTGATCGGTACAAGGCTGAGCTCACCTACACCGTTCACCCTGAAGAACTATTTCTTTATATAACGCGCAGTTGCCGTAACGATTTAGAAGATTATTTCAATTGCCGTTATGTTGAGTGAAGAGTTCACGATTGAAAAGCTCGAGTCGGTAGAAATAAACCCTCGATTGGAAAAGCATTCTTATAAACTTGTGTTTAATAATGTAGCTAACGATGAACTCTTTGTGCGTGCTTTTGATTGTATTCTAGACGTATTTAAAGATGACTTGCCAACCGGTTGTAAAGTGGGGACAAAAATAGTACTGAACGATATGAAAGCCATTCATATCGAATACAGGTTTCCCTATACTTTAAGCGGTGAAATATTATTAAGCCGCATAGACTGCGTAATGCAGAGCAATAATGATGTAATTGTAAACTCGATTAAGACCGATTTTAGTATTTTGAAAAAAAAGTGAATTGTATATATATTTTTGCTTGACGATTATACGCATATTTCTATTGATTTGTGTTTATATATATATATATATATATATATATATATATATTTTGCTTGATATTTCTCCTGTACTGTTATGTACATATTGAAGTGTATATGAAATGTATATTTTATTTTATATAACACCATATTGTGTGTGTGTGTATATTCTCCTGTACTGTTATGTACATATTGAAATGTATATGAAATGTATATTTTATTTTATATATAATTATGTGTATATATTTCTGTTATGTACATATTCCTCAAATGTATATTTTATTTTCTATATATTTATAATAAAAAGAATGATGCAATGTTGTTTATTGCCTTCTACTACCGGTATTCTGTATACAACAGGTATCTGGCAATATTTAAGCCTTCTAAGCCAACTGGCTGATTAGGAGTCTATAATAGTGTATACAATGGAATACATGGCGCTATCTGGCAACTCAGCCAACTGGCTGATTAGGCGTATATAATAATAATGTATGCAATAATAAAAAGAGGTATCTGACAACCAGCCAACTGGCTGATTAGGAGTCTATAATAGTGTATACAATGGAATACATGGCGCTATCTGGCAACTCAGCCAACTGGCTGATTAGGCGTATATAATAATAATAATGTATGCAATAATAAAAAGGTATCTGACAACCAGCCAACTGGCTGATTAGGAGTCTATAATAGTGTATACAATGGTATCTGGCAACTCAGCCAACTGGCTGATTAGGAGCCTATAAAACAACGCCAACTCGGCTGATTAGGCGTATATAATAATGTATGCAATAATAAAAAGAGGTATCTGACAACCAGCCAACTGGCTGATTAGGATAATAATGTATACAATGGAATACATGGCGCTATCTGGCAACTCAAGCCATTTACGCCAACTGGCTGATTAGGAGCCTATAAAACAACGCCAGACCGGCTGGAAGCCTTAATGTGCACTTGGCTCCTGCCAGGTGAACACCTCTCCTCCTTTCTCTCCTCCTTCTTTCTCTTGGGGGATAACGCCGCCTCCAAGTTTCCCCCCACCCCCCTTTGCAACAACCCCTTCCCCCCTTTGCAACAACCCCCTTCAACATCCCCTTTGCAACATTACATAATAACCTGCAACATTCTTGCACTCTCCCCTTTTTCGGCTATACTACTGACGTCATTGGCACGATTTCTGAAATTCCAGTTTTCTTCGCTTTTAAACTTAATCTATTCAACACGTTTTTTGCACTTTGACGTCGCGTCTTCGACACGTTTTTCGAACTTCGAAGAAAAGGTAAACGGGAAGGATAGGTACTTGTTTTTTTCTGCAATTAATGGTATTTGTACTCATGCGTGTCTTAATGGTACGAGAAAATTGTTGGGCGAGAATGTAACGACTTAGCGATTTTAACTGATACCAACGTTTCGGTTAATTAACCCTTCACGCCGTATGGTAAGAAAAGGCAACCATAAAATTTACGCGATTTTAGCCCTTATGGTAAAAGGTAAAGAAAGAAAAAAACTCATTTTAAATATAAATGTCAAATTGAGCATGAAAGGGTTAACTCGCGCTCGCAACCCCGCTAATCCCACTGCCAGGAGATCCACTTTGGGGTAATGCCGGAGCACTCATACCCCCATCCATCCGCAACCTCCATCAAAACAGGTTTCACAAAAACCAGATATTGTATAGTAGCCATTAAAGATCCCGTTATAAAATGTGTGTTTAATAAACGGGACTGAATGTATATTGTCTCATTATGAAAACGAACCAATTCCGAAGAAATAAAATGAAAATGGACGAGGAAAAACAAAAAAAAGATGTTACTTTCAATAATACCTGTTATCAACTACGGTATATTTTAATAATTTTGGTTTAAACACGTTTTACAGTACTTTTATTTCTTAAATATTTTCTATGTACACATTTTTAAGATACAATGTTATTAGTTAAAGTACTGCCCACCTTGATCGAGCAAGCCGGCGCCACGCGGGTAACCGATCGCCCTCTCCGGAGTGGACCAGAGGTTCAGCGCACTAGTGATGTTGTGTTGTGTTGTGTTCTACGTTGTACTAGAGCGGTACAGTCTGTCATAATGTTTTCAATTGTTTGTGGTGTGTCCTAGCACGGGTGGCGGGTGTCTAATGGAGTTGTCTAGTCTGTGTTTATATGTCTGTAAGTTGGGTGATGTCCACATCGGAATCGTGCTAAGTTAACTCGATCCGATCTGCTCAGGCTGGTCTCTAACCTGTCATGGGTGTCGGCTTCGCACCTAGGACCGCATTTGAACCGAGTCGTGTCAGTGCTTTGTGGGTTAGGTGTGTGTGTGTGTGTTTTCTGTACTGTGTGATGTCTGTGGGCGTGGTATGGAATGGAGTATTTGGTTATATGTCTCCCTGGTGTTACCTTAATGGTGCGAAGTGTTGGTGCATGATTGTACATTTTTTTTCTTTCTTAATTGTGTGTGAACCAGTCTTGTATACTGTTTATGTATGTTTGTAGGTTATTTGTAGCGGTGTCGATGTTGCTGTGGATGGATGTTAGAGTGATGTCATCTGCATATGATAAGTAAGCTTGTTATCTATGGGTGTTGGAATGTCATGCATGTATAAGTTGAACAGTGTTGGTGAGAGAACAGAGCCTTGAGGGACCCCGTTCGGAAAAAGCTTGTTTTTGGATGACTTGCCATTAAATGTGACATGTGAGTATCTTCCCGATTGTTGCTAAATGAGTACGTTGAGCTGGTCGTCTGGAGTTGATGCCATCCATGGTGTGCTGCGTGAGGTTAGTGAGCAGTGACGTGCACAGACTTTCAGAAGGGCAGGGGCTCAGTTGAAAAAAGGGCACTCCCCTAACATTTTTAAAAATGAAATCCGCAATGCCATATAGGCTATATATATATATATGTATACACACACAAAGAAAATTTTTAAAATTGTATGTGGTAAATTCTTAAATTCCATTAAATTCAATGCATTATTTTTGTATATAAAGCTGATTAAAGAAAATAAATGAAAATTTGTTGTAAAAAGGCATGTTTTTATTGCAAGATTTTCAAAAGATATGAAGATATTGAAATATTGGAGTGTATTTACAATTATTATTCAATTTTACTTATATTGACTTTTAGCTTGCTCATCATATAAATTACAGTATTCTGCTGTATATACATTTAAATATGGAATAATATGAAACTATAAATTAAAGATTTATAGAAATATACTGTGGGCTATTTAATATGATGGCCACAGCTCTTAAGTAGCAATAGAAAAATATTGATTCTTATCAGGAAAATACAAAAGCAAAAATTATAAACAGTAAACAATACACCCACATACCCGAGAGACGCAATCAACAGTGAACAGCTGCAGTCAGTGTTACCACTAGGGACGCCCTCCCTGATTGACAAAATAATAGTAACGGTATGTTAAGTTTATTATTCTAATAAAAAAATCATAGATCAAAGTAATTCCAGTTTTGAAAATCTGTTGAAGTAGCAGTAACTAAATAAAATATAACTAATTAATTCAAATTTATGTCGAATCAATATATTTATGAATTTTGACTAAAAGGGCACTTTTGATTGAAGAAGAAAAAGGGCAGGGGCTCAAGCCCCCAAGCCCCCCCCCCCCTGTGCACGTGCCTGTTAGTGAGTAATGTCGTGGTTGAGTGGTGAGGTCTGAATCCATGTTGAGTTGGCGATAGTGGTATGTGTGGGTTGGTGATTTGTAAGATTAGTCTTTGTTACTGTGGAAGGTGTGCATAGTAAAGTAATGGGTCTATAGGAAGCTGGTTCTGTTGGGTTTTTGTTGGTTTGAGTAGTGTAACAATTTTACCTTGTTTCCATATGTCAGGAATAATACAGTGTTGGTATGAATGTGTGCTGATATTTGTGAGAGCTAGTATTCCCTATGGGCCCAAGTGTTTAAGGTGTATGTTAGATATGTTGTCTGGTCCAGTAGCCTTCGAATTCTTAATGTTTTTGATGATCTTGGTGGTCTGGTCTGTATTCAAGGGTGTAATGGTCGTGTCGAGTCTGTAGGTTTTCTTGTGTCTGGCTGTTTGTTTGTCGGCGTGTTTCTGGTTGTTGTCTGTTTCAGTGGCTTGTCTTTGCGTTGTGATTAACTAGAATGTTAGCTTGTTGTGTATATGTTGGGATATTATTTTGGCTGCGATAGATAGCCGCGAGTGAGGTGTGAATGCCGCTGTTAAAGTGGGTAATGCTGTTTATAGTCTTGTCTAGCCTGGATGTATCTGTTGAGTGGTTTAGTGTGGTTATGAATTCCCCAAATGTTTGTTTGTTTTTCTTTAAGCTTGTTGTTTATTTCTTTGTTAAGCTGTTGTATCTGCTGTTTTATGGCTTGTGTGTGTGGTGTTTGTGTGTTATGTTTGAGGTTGTTACGTTGCCTATGAGGTGGGCTATTTCTCTAGTGTAATTTGGGTTGTATTTCCTAATGTTGCACTTGGGTATGTATTTGTTTGCATTATTGATGATCTGATTGAATGTCTTGAGTGCTGTATTGATGTTTATGATGGGTGTGCTGTTTAATGTGGTGAATTGTTCCTCAGTCTGTATTTTGAACTGTTCCCAATCAGCTTTCTTGTAATTTCTGTTAGTGTGCCTAAGGCTGTTGGGGCAGAGTGTAGAACGTGTTGTAATGATGATGGGCAGGTGGTCTGATGACAGTTGTTTTTCTTTTCTCCAGTGTGTATGTGTTGCTAGTGAGGGGGAACAGAACGTTATGTCCGAGGAGGAGTTTGAGTATCCTGCTTGATGTGGTGTGTGTGTATGTTCTTCTGTGTTGTTAAGAATGAAGAGGCTGTTTAGTTGTGTGGCTATGTTGGCGCCTCTGGTGTTGTTTTGGTTGTGCAGGGACCAACTAGTGTCTTTAGCGTTGAAGTCTCCTCCTAAGATGAGATTAGTGAGAGGCCACATTGTGTAACTATGGATTGTAATTGGCTGGCACCTGAGGTGAACTATTTGGTGGGATGTAAATGTTGAGTGTGGTGTTGTGTTTTGCGCGTGTTTTAATGTTAACTGCCTGTATTTCTATCGTGTTATCTGCTTGGATTGTGTTTGTAATGTTTTGGGTGGCATCAGTGTAGCTAATGCTTTTACGTATCTAAGTGATGAGTCCACCCCCGTGACTCCCAATACGATCTTGAAAGTATGGTTTGTTATTCATGGTGGAAATTGAGAACAAACTGCAAACAAACAAACCAAATTTAATCATCATATTGCGGTGCATCAAAACTAGAAAACCATTCTCTTTTTTTTTATCTGGTCACCTTAGTTAACCTTCGTTTTGCTTCCGCCCGAATTGTTCATTCTGACGAAGGTCAAGCTTGTCACTCTACCTTAGACCTACAGTTTAACGTGGAATCCGAACCACGCCCCACCAGCAGCCCAGCGTTTTAACCACTAGGCTACCCATTTATCCACCAACCAATTTTTATTGTGTGGAAGGATGATGAAAAGCTGGGTTTTGCTGCGCGCCGCCTGCCGTCACCGGGTCTCGATCCGGGGCCGATGATTTCGTAGTCAGCGATGTTTACCACTACACCACCGAGGCGCATATCTATATAATAATAATAATAAGAGGACGTGTGTGTGTGTGTGTTGTGTTCCAGCCATAACTGCAAAATGGAAGCAGTTACAAACATGAAACTTCTCACACATATTGCTTAGGTCCCCAGGTTATGCACCTGGGTGTTAATAAATTAAATAGTTAAAATTACTGGGCCCGAAGGCTCCAGCACCGCGATTAAACTACAGAAAAGAACGCAGAGCCGTGAAAATTTTGAGCTTCACATGTGTCAAGATTTCTGAGTCTTAAGATTTTCATGACTATAGTTTAACTGACCAAATAATTTAACCCCCAATTACTGTCGAATCAATTATTTGGTCAATAAAACTATATATATATTATATATATATAAACCTACGGCAAAATTAATGAATACCCGGTTAGGCTCATTGAATGCTAGGTTAGGTCATATGTACGCCCTTGACGATTGGTTAGATTAAGTCGTGATATTTTCGTTAGCTTTAACGAAAATATCACGACTTAACCTAACCAGTCGTCAAGGGCGTACAATTAACCTACCGGCATTCAATTAATCTAACCGGACATATATATATATCTAATATATATATATATATATAATATATAGCGTTCAACATCGACCCCGCAACGCTGGGTCACTCCGCTAGTATATGCATGCATAATTCTTTTTAAGCATGAAAAGGGTGCCCTCAAAAACGTCCCCCCCTCCCCCCGATAGGAGGAGATGAATAGAGCCTTAATTAACCCTTTCAAAACGAATGGTACAAATTGGTAGCGTTTCAAATACACGCATTTCTAACTCAACACGACAAAAAATTCTGGCCTTAAACAGTTAAGGTCCAAAGTTTATATATGCAAGGTGTGTTTAAAGTAACGCAAGTAAAGAGATAAATCTGATTTGAACTGGCTGAAACTAGTTTATATATAATTTATATAATTGAATATAATTTAAATCGGATTCGTCTCTTCTCTCGCGTTATTTTATACACACCCGGTATATACAGGGTGTTCCAGAAGTCATCACCACCCCATTTGAAGTAGCTGTAATCTTAATTTAATTGTTTTTTCTTGAATTTTTTTCCAGATTGTAGAAGATCAACCCCAATAATTTGAAGATGGAACACTACACACCACAACATAATTCTAAACAAAAATTATTTCCACTTTCTACAGTATTTGTTGTTTTATTGGTTCAAAAGTTATAAGCAAAACAAATGGGGTGATGACTTTTGGAACACCCTTTATATATACTGTATATATTTTATTTTACACGCAGACCGTGCATGGAACAAGGAACTCTTCTGGGAAATTATTATATACCTTACCTTATGTTTTTCGTGCGTTGGTCTCTCTTCACACGGAGGTCAAGCTGGTGGCCCCCGCCTCTAGGTCTGGCTTGGTGGAGGAGCGAGTTGCTTTCTTGCGCTCTCCACCGTACATAGCCAGGCACGCCCGGCTCATCTGGTATCGTCCTGAGCCAGGCATCCAGTCTTCTCTTGAACACTTCAACTTTGACCCTCGTTACGTTTCTGAGGTCCTTTGGAAGCTGGTTGAAAAGTCTTGGTCCCCTGACAACCAAGCTATTTTCCTTCAGAGTTGAGGAGGTCCCTTGTCGGGCCTTTAATTTGGGAACACTACACATTCTGCCTTTCTTCTTTTCCAGTGTTGTTTGAATGATAATTGCGTTTAGTTTTAGGTTTCGTACCAGTTTTTCGATCATTTTCCATGTAGATTATGGTGTACCTCTCTCTTCTTCTTTCCAGGGAGTACGGATTTAGTTTACGTAGTCTTTCCCAGTAGTCGAGTTCTTTGCAGCCATCAATCTTTGCTGTGAAATGTCTCTTGAGTTTCTTCTAGTTTATTAGTTTCTTCCTTTTTATATGGGGACGTCAAAACTGAGCAGTATTCAAGTTTTGGTATAATCAGTGTTTTTAGCAGGGGAATCATTAATGTCCTGTCCCTTCGCTTGAACGTTCTTAGTACCTGTCCCGCGACTCTTTTTGCTTTATTTATCGCTATCTGATTTTGTGTTTCGAATTTCGCATCATCTGTCATTATTATCCCGAGATCGATCGCTTTCGTGCTTCTGATTTTCCTGTCTATCTGGAGCATAATATGCAGTTTAAGTTCTTCTTTTCTAGCATATCTCAGGAGCTGAAATTTCTCTGTGTTAAATGACATGTTGTCTTCTGACCATTTGTGTATTTTGTTCGTGTCCCTCTGCAAGGCCTCTACGTCATGTACATCGCTGATTTTTCTGCTGATCTTTGTATCGTCTGCAAAGGATGTTACTATACTATTGCTGTTTACTCTGCTGTCTTTGTCTGTTAGCATGAATGAACAGGAGTGGGGCCAGTATTGTCCCTTGTGGTACTGAGCTGCGTACTTCCGATTCTGATGATGATATACCTTCAATTTTGACGACCTGCAGACGTTCTCTGAGGAAGTTGTAGATCCATTTTCTCACTTTGCCTGTTATTCCCATATATTTAATTTTATGTGCTATTAGACCATGGTCACATTTGTCGAAAGCTTTAGCAAAATCTGTGTATATAACATCATAGTTGTCATTGCCTTCCAATGCATCTAGGATATTGTTGTAGTGTTCTATTAGTTGTGATAGGCATGATCTACCTGATCGGAATCCATGCTGATTTTCGTTGAATCTTTCCCGTATCTCAAGGAAATCATAAATTCTCTCTAACTATTCTTTCAAATACTTTGGTGAGGTGTGACGTCAGTGACGCTGGTCTATAGTTCTTTGCTTGAAATCTGTCCCCTCCCTTATACGGGGCTCCAATAAACCTTAGCCCCCCCAATGGCCTAAACCATTAGAGGTACAGTAAAGCTAAACATACCTTACAAAGAGAATTTAATCCTGCATTTAATGAGAAACAATTAAAACTTGGTGTTCCCGCCATTGGCTTCCAAGACAGCCTGAATTCGCTTTGGGTAGCTTGCCAAAAGTGACGTGAATAGATCTTAATCGTTACGCAAATTTGCTAAAACAGTTTCAATGTGTTGCGTCATTGTATCCTTCGAAAATCGATTTGCTGCAAGTTCTTGAAAGAAGAGACATTCAACCTTGTCCTTTATAACTGATCCAATGTGTTCACGGACGTTCAGGTCAGGAGAATTTCCTGGCCATTCTTCATTTCCAAAGAAATCGATCTCATGGTTCCGCAACAACTGTTGAGTGGCTAATGCCTTAAAGCATGGGGCCTTATCGTGCAGAAGTGTGACCTGATCGACATCCATAACATTGTTTGGGTTTCTTAGAAAAGGAATGACATGCTGGGATAGAATAATATCACGAAAATACTGTCCATCCCAACTCTGACCACTTGGCTTCAGCACCCACATGAGCTTCTTTGCAGTGAACAAAACAAGCACACCAACACAGTCTGGACTTTTTAATAATTCGCGATAATGTTCATTGTCATCGATTTCATCTGGTGTTGTGTCCCCACTCGATCATTTTGGTAGTTAGGCCGGCGTGTTACTTAAACAAAAAATTCATCGGAGACAGCTAAATGCATGAAATCATCCACATCCCAATCTTCAAGATAATGGACAAACCACATTCTGTCATCGATGTTAAGTTGAGTTTTTCTTGGCTTTGGAAGTTCATGCCAAGGCTTTAAACCTTGCCTATGACGGTACAGTCGAATGATCTCCCTTCCGTTAGGCATATGGGCTTCAATCGACGGTTACGCGCCCTGAACTTGTTTTCGCTGGAAACTCGGAGGCTGCGCGGTCAACTCATCGAGGTTTTCAAGTTCTTACGCGGGTTCAATGATGTCGATTTTAGAAGCATGTTTAGTTTAAATGATAACCCAACTCGCAACAATGGTTGAAAGTTGGATTTGAAACGGTTTAGGACTAGTGTGTGTGGGAATTACTTTACGTATAAGATCTATGACACGTGGAACAGGTTACCTTCAGAAGTTGTGAACAGTTCCTCTGTGGATCATTTCAAGAAGGTTAGACCAAATCTTGCACACTATTTGAGGTGTAGAAACTTTTCCCTGGCACCCGTTGCCATTTGTACCTCCTCGGTATGGGCCGCAATGCCTTTTGAGGTACTTCTTTTCCTTGTAACTCCTGACTCTAACAAACTCAGAAACCTTTCCGACAAGCTATCTTCTGCCAACTGTCTGAGAAAAAGTGAATGTATCAATACAGTGGTGCCATTTCAAATTATGTTTTAAAAAGCCAGAATAGTTACTCATACTACATTTTCAAGCCTGGTCCGACCCGTATCCTGGGTTTTGGGTCCGGCCCGTACCCGTTTTAGTGAAATGTTGGACCTACATATAATAAATTGATTCGCGATACTTTTAGCTCGTTAATATAATTTTAATAAATAAAATTATTATTAATTATTATTATTATTAATTATATAAGTGGGAAAGTTTGTGTTAACATATATATAATATATATATATATATATATATATATGAAGGGCCCCAAAATATAGCTTCCTTCACCATCTATCTGCTAAGCAGATAGGACCCAAGACTAGCTTTTCCTGGTGACCCGTTGCACACGTTGGACTTCCCTTATGAAAAAGGAAAATACTTTAGTATAGTGCATTTAATTATTCCAGAAAGGTTCTTTGTTCCATGCACATTAAGCCTGTGTATTACACACACACACACACATATATATATATTATATATATTCAAAAAGTATCCGGACTGGTGTGATTTTATACATATATATATATATGTGGTATTTCAGGGTTTGGGGATTAATCTCCCTCAAAGTACGTTCCTTCTCAATCCACACTGCCTAACGATCCAACGACTGTTGAAAACATTTTTCGAAAGCACTTTTTGGAATGGCCAAAGCTGCTCCGTCGAATTTCTTTTAATCGTCTCATCATCATCAAATCAAGGTCTGAATTGGCTAACTAAAAGTCTGCGAAGTGTATTCGCAGGAACATGATATTCTTTTTAATGTTACAAAAACTAAAGTTATGTAATTTCATCCTAAAAGCTGTAATCAGCCAGCTGATATTAGATTTAAAATGAAAGGTGAAGTAATTGAGGAAGTACAAGAGTTTAAGTATTTGGGTCAAACTATCACCAGCTCCTTGAGTGATGACTCGGATATAAGAAAATCTCGAAGCCTTTGTGCTAAAGCGAATATGACTATAAGGAACTTTCGGTTCTGTACGAGTGAAGCCAAAGAGAGAGCCCTTCATACTTTTTGCAGTAACATATACGGACAGCAACTCTGGGTAAATTACAAAAAAGGTTCTGACAGAACCCTAAATTTGCTGTAAAACGGGTCTTTTAGACTCTTACATAAATTACCCCCGAAATGCTCAGCTTCGCAAATGTTTGCTACCCGCAATGTCCCGAGCTTCCCGGAGGTAACAAGACGTGCTCAATACACTCTAATGCAAAGAATTAAAAAATCAACCAACCCGATTATCCAAGCTATTCATGAGTCCTGCCGTTTATCTTCTAAGCTACGGAATTCTTGGTACAAAAACGTCTGTCTGTAGCTCCACTTAACTTTGACATTACTGTATTATTTCTAATCAACAGTATCAACATTATATTTATATCCTTAGTATGTGTACTGTCATTGTATTATTAATATTTGTCATATACCAATAAACCTTTTCATTTTCAAATCGGTGACCATTCAGGGTTGGAGTTTCGGAAATGTAAAAAAAGTCGCATAGAACCAAATTCGACGACTATGAAGACTGTTGTAGTTGAGCAGTAACGTTTTTGTATAAAAATGGCTGGACAATTTGCGACGAGATAGACAGCGTGTTATAATAAAATACCCAGTCTCCAGATATATGAATATCGAAATGACCGAGAAAGTAGATAATGAAGAAAAGAAACTTCAACAGACGAAAAAATAAAAAAAAGCACGAAAAGTAAATGGGAATTCAGTTATTATTAAGAAGAAAATAGTAACAGAAATAAGTGTTCGCGAAGTTATTTCTAATTTTATAAATATTTTTAAAAATGTTAAAATTGAAAAAAAAATTTACATAAAAGAAATTCTAAAATCTTATTTATTAATTTGAGAGTAACTAATTTAATTTTAATTGCAAATTCAGTTTATCTCTATGATTCCATGAGCGATATAAAAAATAATTTTAAATCATATGCAAGGTTAAAATACATTACTTCAAAATTGGTTTATGAAAAAATAACTTATCATTAGTAATGAAATATACAAAACAAGAACAATACATATTTTCGGGTAGGCGAAGCAACCTGTTCTGTGTAGGCAATTTCATCAGTCAATGCACAGTTCCATTATATGTAAATAATTTCATACGAATGATTTTGAGTAGAAATATTTGAAGGACTGAAAATTTATTCTTTACTGAAGCTCATCACTTATTAAGATTTGGATGGATGACTAATTTTGGGATCTTATCGGTTTCATTCACTGCTAACTTAAAATATTCAAATCATATATATATATGTGTGTGTATCATTGTGTGTGTATATACAGGGCGTCCCAAAAAAATGTATACACACTTTAAATAATTATAAAGGCAGTGTTTATTAAAATACATTTCATTTTCAAAATGTAATAGAATCTACAGACATTATTTAATTGTTTTGTCAACGCCTGTTTTCAAACTGACGTCCGTTCTGGTCCAGGCACTGCTGATAACGCGAAGCAATGGAATCGCAAACATCACGACACATTTCGTTTGGTATTTGTGTGCATTCTCGTTCAATGGCTGCTCTCAATTCAGCGACTGTTGCAGGTTTTATAGCGTAGACTTTGTCTTTTAAGTATCCCCATAAAAAGTCTAGTGGTGTGAGGTCTGGTGAACGCGGAGGGTATTCTACGAAACCCCTTCGTCCAATCCACATCCACATCGTGCCAAGTACCACTCGCAATACTCCACTCTTCGTCCGAATCATCATCATCTTCATTAATAGCATGGACTAATCTTGGAATGTAACTTTTCCATTGACAGCGCTTCAAAATGCGTTGGACAGACGATTCTGAAATTCCTACCTCACGACTCGCTTGCCGTACAGATTTTCTTGGACTTTGGTGATACGTTTCCAGTACTCTTTCTTGCTTTGTGGGGCTTGTCGATGTCCGTGGTCTTCCGGAACGCTTCTTGTGGACATTCTGAACAGTTCCATCGGCTCGGCTTCAAACTTATCTCTAATTCGAGTGATGGTAAGTCGCGTCGGTGGATCTGTTTGAAACTCCCTCCTAAACTGTCTTTGCACTTCAACTGCGTTTTCACACTTCCAGTAGCATTTTAGAATGAATTTCCTTTGTTCAAAGCTTAGTCTGACTGCCATTATTAATTCTAATGGGTTTAACTTGGAAAGAAAGAAACATCAATTGAGCTATCAGCTGTTAAAGTGTGTATACATTTTTTTGGGACGCCCTGTATATATACTGTAAAACGGGTGTGCCATAAAAAAGTACATTTTAAAAAGGCTATAAAATCAACATTTGTCATTTAATTTTAATAAAACTTCTACTCAATAAAACATGTATTTATCTATATGCAAACAAGTTTTCAGACTAAAATATCAAATAATTCAGTCTATCAACATTTAACGAAAGCGTATGATTTTTCTACTAAACATGCAAAAATTATTATTAAACCTTTTTAATAGTTTTTTATAAAAATAATTTTTAACGTAAAATTTACCGGAAATTATTAAAGAAAATTGTTGGAAATGCTTTCCTTCCATTTCAATAACTTTTTTTATTCTTGGCCGGAATATGGGAGAACTTAGCAGAGCGCGTCTACGGGACTAGGATAAAAGATGTCGCTCATTTACGCGAGATCATCATTCAAAAATGGGAAGAGCTTCCACTGGAATGAGTAAATCGAGCCATATATGAATTCCGGCCAAGAATAACAAGTTATTGAAATGGAAGGAAATCATTTCGAACAATTTTTTTAATAATTTCGGGTAAATTTTGCGTTAAAAATTATTTTTTATAAAAAATATTAAAAAGGTTTAATATGAAAATAAAAACCCACTCTAATAGACAGAGTTTATTTCCACGACAGTTTCGACGCCCACTGGCATCCTCCTCGGGGAGGATGCCAGTGGGCGTCGAAACTGTCGTGGAAATAAACTCTGTCTATTTAGTGTGTTTTTATTTTCATATTTTGACCTTCACGTAGAAAAAAGAAGTTTTTTGCAAAGGTTTAATAATTTTTGCGTGTTTAGTAGAAAAATCATACTTTCGTTAAATGTTGATAGAATTTGAATTATTTGATATTTTAGTCTGAAGACTTGTTGGCATATAGATAAATACATATGTTTTATTGGGTAGATGTTTTATTAAAATTAAATGACAAATGTTGATTTTATAGCCTTTTTAAAATTTACCCTTTTCTTATGGCACACCTGGTATATGGGAATGAACTCAGAATGGTTCCCTGAGGTTTTTTTATGACACACACACAGCGTGCATGGAAGAGTTCCTTGTTCCATGCACGATCTGTGTATCATCAGGGGTGCAGTGCCAATTTTATAGGTGCCGGAGCTCTGGTGGGCCTGACAAAAGCCTGCCATTTCCTATCCTGTTTCTATATATGCCACACGATGACTAAGTATTTCGTGTTTGCACTCACTAATTATCATAAAATAAATATAATTATCAAGCAAATAAAGAAAAAAGAGCAATCATGTATTTTATCAATTTAAGAAGTTAAAACTACTTAGTGCTTACCAAATACCACCAGTGGGAAGTTTCACAATAATTTCCACAAAGGGTCAGGGGTGATATGTTTTCGGGGGTCTGAAGCAACTCTTGTCCTGGTGTCATCTGCCGATCTGTGCCATGATATGGCATATGGCTCAGGATTCCACTGAACTAGAGGAGGTCCATGTAGTTTAACAAACATAAGCGCTGATACATGATTTATGAGAATTCTTGAGCGTGTTGTTATTATCAAGTTCATGTGACTGAATCCCCTCTCACACTCAGCAGTACTAATAGGAATAACTTGTGAACAGCTCAGTAATGGGTGTAAATCTTGGGGGATGCGGCGCCCATGATCTTCCACATAGTCTCTAAAGGCATTTAGTACAGAGTAAGAAGAAAGCTTAAACCTCTTACAGAGAGATGAGATTTCAGCTTCTCTGTAATTAGGTGGTATTTCATCAGGCCAGTAGTCTTTTCAAGGACATACATTTCATTTAGCAGTGATTTATACATACTTTGAGGTTCAGAAGTTTGAGAACCTTTCATGGATGTTGTCGTGAACATACGGTGCTGCAAATTGTTCACAAGACTAGTAAGAAACTGTTGATAATTAATGGAGACAATTTTTTGTTGCTTGTTATGGTAATTCCTCCAAACTTCCTCTTGCAGAGGTGCCGGAGCGGCGCTCCGGCACGCTCCGGCAGCACTGCACCCCTGTGTATCATATATATATATATATATTATATATATTATATTGTAAAGAACGACGCTTGTGTAGAAGAGCGTTCCGCACAAGATGAGGAGGGAGAATGAACAAATGAAAAATGAGGTACCTCCCAGGAATCGAACCAGGGATCTTCCAATAGCCAGTCGGATATGCTATCCATATATATATATATATATATATATATATATATATATATATATATATATATGGATGAATTTCACAATTAAACAAGTGAAATGAATGAATGATGCAAACCCACAAGGAAAAGGAAAAATGATTCCAAGGCCTTTCGTGTATTCAGAAGTACACCTCGACATCATACTGTATATATATTTTTTTTTGGGGGAGGGGGCGACCACGAAGATCAGGCCTCCAACTTTCTTTAGTTAGCTTTATAAGGCTAACGAAAATATCACGACAACCTAACCAATCGTCAAGGGCACACAGTTGACCTAACGACTGGTTAGGTTAGGTCGTGATATTTTCGTTAGGTGACGATATGTCAGTTTGCGAAAGATTCTAGAAACAAACTGGCAAAATTTTCATTGCCATTTTGTTTTAAAAAACTATAAACCCAACAATTTGTAATATATATATATATATATATAGCTTGGTTGTCAGGGGGCCAAGACTTTTTAACCAGCTTCCAAAGGACCTTAAAAACGTTACAGGGGTCAAAGTTGAAGTCTTCAAGAGAAAACTAGATGCCTGGCTTAGGACGGTACCAGATGAGCCGGGTGTACCTGGCTATGTCTGGTGGAGAGCGCAAGAAAGCAACTCACTTCTCCACCAAGCCAGGCCTAGAGGCAGGGCCACCAGCTTGACCTTCGTGTGAAAAGACATAGAGAGACCAACACACGGAACATAAACGAGGTTTATATTAATTAAACTGACTGACCTATAATATATATATGCCTTATAACACATTTGCTGTATATGCATAGACTTCTTAGTTCAAACTATCTTCTAGAAATCCACTTACCATGTATGAGTCGCCTGATATTAACACGTCCAAAAACGTGGCCAAATATAACATCGTATATTTAGAATAATATACTATCATTCTCTAAAATATGTGTTTTTCTGTTTAATTAAGGTGCTTCAATCCTGCTAGATTATTTACACTATCTTTTTTTTTTTGTCTCCCGAAGGGAGATTACAAAAACTTAGAATTGATTTCAATTTCATTAAATTATTTTACTCTCTCCAGTAGATTAATAACCCTAAACACTATATACTTATAAATTATATTTACAATAAATAATGTCTGTAGAGCTATTCGTAATCCTATAAAACTTCAATCAAAATTTAAATATAAATAAAATTTCATAGAAAATACATTTATAGTTAATTTTAAATTTTATGAGTAGTAACTAATTTAATTTTAAAAAAAATTTGGTAAAATTGAATGACAAAGAAAAAAAAGAAAAAAACATCTTTATTGCGAATTATTCACAATCCATACCCACTTAATATACCAGTACAATCTTACATATTATACACTGAACATAAAAAAATAAGGCCAACATAGCCATTTAACCTATCATACAAGTACACAGTTACGTATTATACACTGAACATAATGCAAAAATAAGGCCAACATAGCCACTTAACCTAACATACAAGTACAAACATAAGGACAGCATAGCCATTTAACTCAACATACAATATGTATATATAATCTTTACTACATTACGAAAATAAGGTATTGTAAACCAGCAGTTGTCTGAACCAAGACTGCCATATAGGCGAGAGGTACAGGGCCTAGTTAAGGTTAGTGGGGTCCTACGCCAAAGGCTCAAGAGGGGGCCTCAAGCTCATCATTAACACTATAATGTAGCTTGTTGAATATGTGTGATCTTAAAATGCACAATAATTTACAAAAATATATATACACATACAATATAAAAATTTATTGAAAAATTTATTATGAGATTATTTTTATTTAGGTGCAATATTAAGGCTAAGTTTACTTTAAATAGGCAGTAATTATAGAAGTAATAATGGCCCATTTAGACACTGTCAACATAGCTACAGACTTTTTCACTGTAGGCTGCAGTGGCTTTAAGGTTAAAATTTGGTCAGCAGCCAGATTACTAACTATGGTCAAGCTAAATTCATTGAAATTAATTTAAACTTACCACAAATGAAGTTGCCAGTTGAACGTCACCCTTTCTGTTTCTAACTAGTCAATAAGTTTCATTTAGTTTCCAGATTTTAATTTTTATTTGTTAAGTCACTATTTGGCACACTGCTAAGTTATTTATTTATAGGGGCTATTTCCCAGACCTAGGTTTTGCAGTTTAAGTTAGGCTAGGGCTATATTGCCCTTAAGTTTTAATAGGGGCTATTCCAGCCATTTAATTATTTAGTTAGGGCTGTTGTAGCCCGGTTCGAGTTTCTTCTAGGAACCTAGTTTCAATCTCTTACCTTAGTTATTTTGATTAAGCTACTTACACTTAGTTCTGGTAGGCTACTATTTAGTTAAACAGGGTTTTAGTTTTTAGTTTAATTGCAGTGGTTAATATTGAAATTTAAAGGTTGACTCTAAGTTGCCCGATTAGTTGGGGAACTACAAGAATTTTTTATAAAAAAAACTAGCCCACTTGATTCAGTACTCAAAATTTTTCGAATGATTTCCAAAGAGCTGTTTTTTTTAGTCTAAAAAAAACTTTTTTTTTTCCTTCTTTTTGTTAATTAGGGAAACCCAACTTCACTAGTTGGTTGGTTAGAAACAGGGTTATTATTTTTTGCTCTAAATTTATTTTGTGGTATTTGGAAATATATGTGGTTATTTCTACACATCAACATTCTGGGATTGATCCAACTTTTTTTTTAACAAATGTGTACATACATGAGACAAAAATGTAAAACGAAATGCAGTACACAAAAGATTACGGCATGAGTACGTCATACAACTACAGATATTTTACTGGACCAGACACAGTGTACACTAAACAAACAAAGCAATAAATCTGCAAACTGTTGTTGGTCTATCCATAATAATAAAAAATTTGGAAGTCCTAGAAAATTAAGCCTGGGGTTTCTTTTCTAGCGGCACTTTTTTTTTATGTTCTAGTCTAACACTGTCACTGTGTCTGACAAAATGAAATACATCTCTACCACTTCTAATAATAGTTTCATTTATAGTAACTCAGATTTTTATAGAAATCACTTACAATGACTTATAGTCAGGTTCACTATGTATTTTTGTTCAAATTTTATGGAGATTAGCAAACCAGTACATTTTTGAGAAGCTTATGGCATCAGAAATATGAAAAGTAATGTTTACATTTGCGCAGATGCCTGCTTGGCGGCCATTTTGGCGGCAGTTGCAACAGTGTTTATAAATCCTGATGCTTCAATAATTTTGCAGTATTTTTGCAGTAGTGTTGCAATATTTAATTTTATACTGTAAAAATTTATGTTAACACAACTAGTACACAATTATCTTGGTGTTGGTTAATATAGTGGTGGCTCTCTTTCTTTTCAGTGCCTGAGTCATCATGAGTGAAGACCCGGGAACCAGCAAGTTGAGTTCGGTCAAGTCGTTCGTGGACACAGTAGACTGGAAGCAGTGCATTCTTTGTCAGTAGTCCACTGCCAGCAAAGGAACACTTGTTCAATATCCCAGAACAGAATCATACCAGAAACTACTCGATGTAGTGGAAGAAAGAGCCAGCTTACAGGATGGAAAATATGTTGACATCCAAAGACGCCTCAAAGACTTTACCAAAGAAATTGATTAAAAGGAAACCCATGTGGTATCGCAGTTGTTGTTCTGATGTGACAAATCAAATATCCATACAGCGAGCGAGAGACCGCTTGCAGCATGCCATGTCTACAGGAACCTATGCTGTGAAAAAACGTGGGCATAAAAGAACAAGCTCTGAAATGGAGCAATCAGCAACCCCAGGCACCTCAGCACCTTTCACTAGATCTGCGACAGAACCGTTGACAAGAGATCACTGCTTCTTATGTTAAGAAGATGATGACCAGCGTCTCTTCACCGTACGAACTGAAAACGCGGGGAGGGGTGGGGTAATGGGGAGGGGTGGGGTAAGTGGGGGAGAGGGGTGGGGTAATGGGGGAGGGGGTTAGCCCCCAAGTTGCGTAAAGGTGAGGGGTTGGTTTTGGGGGATATCTTATATATAATTTGGCCTGTCTGTTTGTGAAATTTATCCCGGGCAACGCCGGGTACCTCACCTAGTATAATATAATATTTTATGTATATATAAATTATAATATACCTATGCACATATATAATATATTTACATTTCATTAAAAGTAACGGTAACGAGTAACGGTGCCGTTACTCGTTACTTTTTAAAAATGGTAACTGTAACGTTAACGGCGTTACATTTATAAAGTAACGAGCACAGCACTGGTAAACGCCATAATCAACTAGCTATGTTGGCGGCTGGCGAAAAAATATTTTGGTGGGGGGACAAAAGATTTACAAATTAATTGGGGCACCCCAGAAATCGCTCTAGCTAAATTTGATTATTTTTATGTCTTATATTTAAAATTTTCAAACGTGACCACAGAAGGCGCCCCCTTACATTTGGCATTCCGACGGTCGCCCGCTCCTAACGCCGGCCTTGAATACACAGAATTTATCAAGGCGTTCGACAGGTGTGACCATGGAATCATAGCACATAAAGTGAAATACAGTATATAGGAATAACAGGAAACTTAAGAAAATGGATATATAATTTCCTAAGTTAGCGGCAGCACGTCGTTACAATCCATGGAATATCTTCATCAGAGTCAGCGGTCCGTAGCTCAGTACCACAAGGAACAGTATTAGCCCCACTCCTATTCATTATCTTGCTAACAGATATAGACAAAAATGTAACCAATAATAGTACAGTAACATCTCAGGGTTTTTTTTTAACGTGCAGTTCTAAAATAAATTGTGCAGTACAAAGGAATACAAAGGACGCCAAACAGCAACAGACCTACGAGGCTGGTCCCTACGAGGCTGTCTGTTTAAGAAAGGAGAGTTGAAAGGAGGGAGAAAATTTAAAGAGAAGTAAAAGTTTCAAAGCAAAGCAGAGAAAAGAGGTTGAGAGGTAGGAAAGAATTTAAAGATAAAGAATATGCTTCCAACTGGGGAGGGGGGGAGGTTAAAGGAAGATAAGCGTCTAGTTTCTTTTTAAAGGATTCGATCGAATTACTTTGAACTAAAGTGGCTGGCAATCCATTTCACATATTAACTATACGATTGAAAAAAAAACGTTTAGCTTCATTAGAATTACAATGTTTACCCACTAATTTGGAACCCGAGTTCTGTCTGCATTTACGAAGGTGAAGTATTTTTTGGCGTCGACATTATCAAAACTTTTAATCATTTTAAACACCTGGATTAAATCTCCTCGAATTCACCTTTATACAGGTGAGAATAAATTTAGCGTTTCTAAAAGGACAGCGTATGATTTGTTTCTAAGTCGAGGAATAAGTTTAGTATCCCGTCGCTGCACTCTCCCGATTCTGTCTATGTCCTGTCTTAAATATGGGGACCAAAATTAGACGCAGTATTCCAGGTGGGGGAGCATTAAGGAATTATATAATGTTAGCATTGTTTTCTCCGCCTTAAATTCAAACGATCTACCAATAAATCCTAAGATTCTATTCGCTTTTCTGACAACTTCGATTCATTGCTCGTTCTGTTTAAATCGCTTTGCCAACAGGAAAATGTCGAATCTGTCGATCTGCGGAGTCATTTTCATAATAAAAAGGATTTATTTTTACGTAATGATCTTCATCTAAATGGCGTGGGAGCAGCTCGTCTTGGTAGATTATTGCATGGCTCCGCGATGGCTTTTCAGGCAAGAAATGGCGTAACTCCTATGAGAGTGAACAGCCTAACATAAATTTTCCTTACAGCTAACGTTTGCCTCCTCGAAGAACCTCCGAAATTCTACTGCGGTACTCGAGATTTTATAAGTGTATTTTATATTAATGCTCGAAGTTTGATTTAAATTTGATAAGCTATTAAGTATTGTCCTTGACCAAAAAATTTGAGGTTGTGGCAATTACTGAATCCTGGTTAAATACAGCGAGTAGCGATTTTCTTGGAGAATATCATATCCTAGGTTATGAGATGTTTAACAATGATAGAAAAGAAAGAAGAGGTGGTGGTACAGTACCATACGTTCGCTCACACTTAAAACCCATAATTAAAAACACTGCAGAAGTTGATATATAAGTGCGACGTTTGTTGAAATCAAAAACAACTCACGAAAAAAATTAATTATAGGTTTAGTATATAGGCCTCCCTCTTAGACTGTCGATAGTGATAACTGGCTTCAAGAAGTAACTTTTGATGTAAGTAGCGAGCATGATGCGATAATTAATTATGGGAGATTTTAATTTACCATGCGGGGATTGGGCTGGTCCTTTGCAGTCTAATTCCGGTCGTCGATTGTACGAGGGTTTGCTCGAAAGTTCACTTTTTCAAATGGTCAAGGAACCCACTAGCGAACGCAATATTCTAGATTTAGTTTTAAGTATGGACGTAGACTTAATTGATAATATCTCTGTAGGAGACTACTTCTCCACCAGTGATCACGAGCAAATAACATTTGAAATTAAAATTAATGTTTATAATTCGGAGAGCCTGGAATACGTTTTAGATTTTAAAAGAGCTAAATTTCGTGACATGAAATTACAACTTTCGACCCACAATTGGGTTGAGGCTCTATCGCACGATGACATGATGTCATTATAAAAGGACGTGTCCATGTGCCATTGATGTCATCAATGACGCATGGACTTCCTTTTATAATTATTTTAAACGTTTAGAATCGAGTAATATCCCATTACGTACAATAAGACTGGCGAAGTCTGTTAAACCTAAATGGTGGAATACTGAAATTAAAAGTAGCCTAACGCGTAACTTGAATTTAAAGAAACAAATAATTAATTTGTCCGATGAAAATGCTTACAAGCTATTGAGAAGGCGAAACAAAAAAATTATTAGAAAAAGTAAGCGCAACTATGAGCTATATATATAGTGAACCAAATTAAATCGAATCCGAAGGAATTCTACGATTATGTTAGTAATAAAAAAGTAGCTTCGCAGACTATTGGTCCACTCAGGCGAAAACAACGAAAAAATTTGGCACTTATTCCTTTCACCCCCAATTTCTTTTTTCCCGGTTAGGCCAACTGTACGCCCTTGACAATTGGTTAGGTTAATTCATTATATTTTCATATATGCAGAAATGCGGGGGGGGGGGGGGGGAATAAGTGGAATATTTTAACGAAAATATCATGACTTAACTTAACCGATTGTCAAGGGCGTACAGTTGACCTGACCGAGAAAAAAGAAATTACGGGGGTAAAGAAATAAATGCCAAAAATTTACGATGACTTACAAATGACGAAATGACTTACAAATAACTTACAAATGACTTACAAAACGAAAGTTTGAAATAAATTCTTCTCTTCCGTGTTTACTAACGAAAATATGAACATTCCTGGTCCCGTAATCATGCTCAGTTAAAGCTTAGGATTTTATTAGTATGTAGTTCAAAGATGTATTTTGTATGCTTTACTAAATCACAGATAGAGCAGTTCTCATAAAATCGGCTCTTTCCATTTGATTTGTAAAATATTATTCGAGCAATAACGTATCATATAGTCGCTGCCGTGCATATGAAAAGAATCTCTGACATACTGCCACCTGCTGTAGTTCATTTTAAAGTATGTTAGCCTATAAAGTACTTATAAACTAAAGTATAAAAGTTTAAAATTTATGTCCACATTTTTTTATTGAAAACACATATGGGATTACCTGAAGATCAGGGCCCCCCATGTATTCTTGTTTTTTTGCTTTACAGTACCAAATATAATAATAAATTAAATTGAATGCCCGGTTAGGTCAACTGTACGCCCTTGACGATTGGTTAGGTTAAGTCGTGATATTTTCGTTAGTTTTAACGAAGATATCATTTGATAATTGAGGCTGGGAGCCCTGATCTTTAAGTGATCTCACATCAGTGGCGGCTCGTGGTGGTCTGAGAGGGTGGGGAGGCCCACCAATAATTATTGCTATGTTTTATTACATAGTGCGAGGATAGTTATATATGGCATATGCCCATAAATAAATTACTTAAATTAAGATGGCTTAATCTGTGCAAAATTATTCATAATATAGATACTACCGCTAAGTTACTAACCGTTATTATAAATTAACTAAACAACATGGAGTAAAGTTATTAAAATATCAGAAAATAAAATGAAAAATCATCAATTGGTTTTATTTACGTCTTCTACTTGAAAAGATCAATTCTCCTTTCTTTTCCAGCAACAAACCTATTTATGATATTTTCATACCAGCAAGGTTGATTCGATAGCTTTTGCATTGTACTCATTTTTCGATCTCTTCGCGTGTTCATTTAGCTGTTCAAAAATACTGAACGCCTGTTTAGATAACTGTTTAACACAAATATCATTTTGAATGTGCTCTTTCGAAGTGGAATGTCTCTCCAAGCTCCTTGCCAAGTTCTTCCAATCACGAAACCCTTCGTCACTCCATACATTTTTTTTCACACCAACTAAAAGACAAGACCAGCAAACCAAACCGGTTTTTGCAAACTTCCACACAGCCACTGAGCCACTTATATCTGCCATACCAATTATATTTAAAACTTGTTTTTGCTCTTATTTATTTGAACACAAGATATGATTGGAGTTGATCTACCTTTATTTAAAATGTATCTTTTATTTTCTTCGCCTCTTCTAACAAAAGAAATGTCCAATAGTGAAACGATTATGTCAGTAACTTCTTCCATTTTGAAGGGTTAAGTTCACACAAAGAATATAAACTCTGATATATTGCCTTCAAAAACTTACAAATAACATAACACTACCATAACATAGCCTTTAAAAACGTACAAATAACAAGTTAACACTGACATACCTACGTTGGGTACACTAAATCACATATAAATAACACCAAATTCACTTATAAAAAGTTGAATGAAAACGTAACAGGTTCGTATAAACAAAATATAATAACTAAATAAAAATTCAATTTCACGTGGTATTTAGCAATAATTTTAACTCCAAAGATCTGGTTGCTAGGCAACAGCCATTTAACTCCGCCCACTGGCTAGCCATGTTAAAGCTTGCGGAGGATTTGTGATTTTGGGCCTCCATTTCACGAATTCATGCCTTTTGACAGGGCGTGGCATCAGTACGTTGCCATGACAACCAAGAAGCTGAAGGGAGACTTTCCTGAATACTTCTTCCTTTCGATTTCTCGTGCTGAATTTGACCATTATAGCTAAAGATTACAGTTATATTCAAGGGGGGAGGGTGATTCCATTGCTAATTAAAATTTTTAACTTAAATTATATTAAATTTTTAAATTTTGCAATTTAGGAAAAAAATATTTATAGCCTCTTGAAACCGAGGAGGCACAGCTTCCCATGCCTCCCCTGTAAAGCCGCCACTGTCTCACATATGTAAGTGAGTAGGATTGATGAGTAAATATCAGTGATGAGTGAGTAGGATACTGGATAGTGCAGGATAAGTTATTTTTCATTTTTCATCTGTGGCCTATAAAATGTGGAGTTCGAAAAACTTAAAAAAATCTCGGATCACCTGATCACCCCCAGCCTTCTTTAGTTAGATTTATAAGGCAAACTAACGAAAATATCACGGCCTAACCTAATCAGTCGTTAAGGGCATACAGTTGACCTAACGATTGGTTGGTTAGGTCGTGATATTTTCGTTAGTTAGCCTTATAAGACTAATTAGAGAAGGCTGAGGACCCTGATCTTCAAGTGATCCAAAATCTCTAACATCCTTTACCAACGATTCAAAAAACAGCAGGAAAATGTTGTTTTAGTGTCCCATTAGTTGTAATAGGAAAATATAAGTTTGACACTGTTTTATTTTCAACATGCTATTAGAGAAGGTGTTCAAATTGTTCACCCTCAACTTCAAGACGCTTCATTATTCGTAACTGGCAAACTCTCTGAACACTTCTGATTGTTTCAGCAGAAATTCACTGCAATTCCAGTCTTATCTTAGCTTTCAAATCCTCAATTGTTCTTTGTTTACGTAGACAACAGATTTCAAATGAGCCCCAAATGTCAACTCGCTCTTCAGTTGTCAGCAAAAATGCCATACTCTCAATCTGAAACAAAAAAACAACTAAAAACTGTCTGCAGTCATATGAAACACCTTATATATTTGGGGGGGGTGGTTCTGGCGGAACGCGCGAGAACAGTTCCTGTGCCTTTTATTTTCAGCATGCAGAAGAAAATTTCATGTTTTTATTTTCATTCCGCATTTTCAGGAACAGGAAGGACGTTATTTTTCCATTGGGATGGTCACAGGCACTAGCGAATTTACGGGGTGAACGGCTTTATTTTTTATAATTTTTGTAATTTCTAAAAGCAAAAAAGTACATACTTTTTTAAATTATAAAAATATCAACACCACCGTTGTAAATACCTGGCAACTTACCTTTCAATTTTATTTTTAGAAACTGTGTATAAAAATAATATTTCCCTTCGTATATTCAATTAAATTATGCTTTCCAGCTTTACATATTCATTTATTAATGGTTGTAAGCATTTGTAGACACAAGGTTAATGCGCTTGTTGTAAACCCTTGGCGTAGGTTCTAATATCGCTCGGCTACCGCGGCTCCGTCCTGGACTCCCGCCTGGGAACTCGCAACGCTCCCCTAAACCTCCTAACTGTATGCTCAATGCTCGCTCCCTGCTCCCACTTCGTGGTATTTCCTGTAATAAGATGATGGTATACGTGACGCCTCTCTAAAGGTCCGTCCCCACCCCCTTTTCGAAAATCCTAGATCCGCTACTGGTCACGGGGTGGGATGATGGGGTAACAAATGGCAAAGTTTGTAGGAAATTTATAGTATAGTTCCGAAACTTTTCTTTTTATAAAAAAAACTATATATATACATATAGATTGTGAATGATCCGCAATAAAGATGGTTTGTTTATTTATTTAGTTACTTATTAGTTAGTTAGTTAGTTATTAAATGTTAGCCTTGTAATTCACATACTCTTTCATTAATGTTTTAAAGAAAACTATTTAGAGCGTAAACAATTTTTAAATTATTTTAAACTAATGATATAATTTCTGTTGAATTATATATTTGTATAATTGTATAAATTATAGTAAATTTTACAATAAAAAAATGCTTAAATTTTACTCATAATAATTAATCCCTATGGCTGACAAAAATGATAGCAAACAACAAAATTCTAAAAAAAACTTTATCTCGATTCACGAAAGATAGTCTGAGCTTGTAATTAGTATCTTGAAACAAACTGGCAATCTTTTCTTTACCAGTTAGTGTTTTAAAAAACTGTAAAACCAACAAATATTTTTAGTTAGAATTAATAATTTATAATAATAATAATAATGGATAGCCTATAAGCTATCTACCCTTTAATATCTTTGTATAAAACCAACAATATATCTCTTAATAATAATAATAGTGAATGTCCTATAAAAATTACTTCCCACACAATGTCATTCTCATTTCCATTCACAGTCCACAAATGAGACTACACAAAAGTGAAAAATTCACATTTGAGAAAAGTATTTTGGATCACCTGAAGATCAGGGCCCCAGCCTTCTTTAGTTAGCTTTATAAGGCTAAATAACGAACATGTCACAACATAACCTAACCAATCGTCAAGGGCGTACAGTTGACCTAACGATTGGTTAGGTTAGGTCGTGATATTTTCGTTAGTTAGCCTTATAGTTATAAGGCTAACTAGAGAAGGCTGGGGGCCCTGATCTTCAGGTGATCCAGTATTTTTTGATTTGAGGAACAGTGTCACTCGCAGAAAAGGCACCAAATGGAAAGCGATAATATTTCCTAACCTGACTTAATTTAACCTAACTTAACCCGGACCAAAGTGGGAAAGTCGTGGATGAGAATGGCATAGATTGGGAATAAATCGATTTGAAGTGCCACGTTTGAAATTCTCAATTTTGGTTCTCTCTCCTGCACAGAATGAAATGAGAGTGACCTTGAATGGGAAACCCCTACAAGCTGTCTACTCTTTTTACTATTCATATCTTTGTGCGTACATACGTCATTCAATTACGTGTAGAGTATTCCAATATTCCTTATCTTGGAACAGATATAGCTAACAGTGTACGTAACGAGATGTTCGTCTGAATATTAAGTTACTTGTATTAACAATTGGAGTACCCGCATATTTACAGTTTAAAAATGTAATAGTGTGATTTATGCTATGAGAAATGTTTTATAAAATACATAAAAATTGTGAAAATATGGTTTTCGATCCATAATTAAGGGATTTAAGACAATCTAGCGTTGTGTAGGCCTAGGTACCCAATTAGTCAGAGGCCTACAGGATTATTTAGGTCTTACCGTCTTAGTAATGTATTGAATATTAAAATACTCTTAATTGTTAACTACAAACTAGATAAAATTAAGAGTAGTAATGGGAAGCATTACGCACAGCTCATAGAAGCTAGCTTGTAGGCCTAGGTAGGCTTTTGACTTCTTGAATTTCTTGGGCCTACACTAGGCTAGGTTATCCTAAGTATATAATTAGGTAATGGTTCAGAATACGGGCGCAACATAATTAAGCAAAATTTCGAAAAATACCATAGAGACAAAGTTGTTTCTCTCATTAAAATAAGTTGATTGCATGTGTCGCATAGTCAAAAAAACGAAGTTAGACAATTACGAAAAACATATTTTTGGGTATGAATCTAGGAAATTTTGAGTTGGCAACTCTACTATCGTATCGTTCATTCACTTGAAGTGAATGGCTTCGGTCTGTGACGGATGTGCGGTGACGTTAGTAGAGCTCGCATGGTGTTCTCCCTTTAAATGTAGTGTGTCCAATTTGTATAATTTAGGTCTCGGGGGTACGGGGGGCGGAGCCCCCGTAAAGATCACATATCACAAATTGATCGGTATAGGGTTTTATATTTTTTAGGTTAGTTAGGTTACGTTTTCCGTGAAACCTAGGTTTTTCTCATGGTCTTTGATGTTTCATGACACGTGTTTTTTCCTCCAAAACATGCTAAAACCATTGGTTTCCTGTTGTTTAGGATAAATCTGACCATCGCTGTTACAGTAAATTATTGCTTGTGCTGTGTTCCCCCACCCAAAACCCCCGGTTCCCACGGTGGTCCCCCCCAAATTGTAGTAGGGGTTGGGGGGTGAAATCACTTCAAGCAATAATTTACTGTAATGGCGATGGTCACATTCATCCTAAACAACAGGAAACCAATGGTTTTAGCATGTTTTGGTGGAAAAAACACAAAAATTGAGGTGGCGCCCCTATTCTGAACCGTTACCTATAATTATACAAGTTTTAGGCATTTCTAGAAGAGGTAAAACTCCTGTCTACACTTTGTAGAAAGAAAGAACAGTTGGTAAAATTAGGTTATAATAGCTTAGTAATAAATTAGGTTGGTTCTCTTTCAAGTACAGCCACCTTGCGTTTTACGCGAGTTTGGTTTACGCGTTTTTAGAATAACGCGCAGTCCATTTATACCTTTTTTTAATTTACGCCGGCCGGTGATTGGAATAACGCGATCTGTCACGCGACGCGATCTTGTTCAGCTGGAGAAGGAATACCAGGAGTTGTTGGTAGCAGCACTAGCAAGATGTTGGCTGAAACATTTCGCTACGTCGACCTTGCTCTCGCTATTTTTTATGAGGACGACCCCAACATGGAACGCGGCTCAAAGGTGGCCCGAAGTGTCCTAGTTGACATTAATTGCTATAAAGAAATCCATCGTGAGAAGACGATGAAGGCTTCACAGAAGACATTGGATTTCATTTTCAAGAAAAAGGAGACTCGTAAGGACGACGAGCCATCAACATCTAGCGGTGTAAGAGCCCAGCCCACTCAATAACTCCTCCACTCACCTCCTCCCTCTCCACCAGCAAGCAATTGTACGTGTATTAGATTTAGCAGTATACTGTAGTTTTTCATTGGTATAATATTGGGTACTGTGTCTTATTGCTAACAAAAATCCCTACCTCCACTTTTTACATTATTCCCTATGAAAAAAATTGTTTGATTTACACGTTTTTGATTTACACGACCATTTTCAAGACCGTAACTATCGCGTAAATCGAAAAGTGGCTGTATTTCAAACTGAATTATTTGTACATAAAGTAGATTTCTTGCATTATTATAGTTTGTCTTTATATATTTTTTTTTATTTAAGGAGTGAACTTTATGATTCAACTTTTATTGACACAATAGAATAAAATTAATATTGAATAACCTTTATTAATAATAAAATATATACATTGATCTTACAATTTACGATGACCTAAATAATTGTGAAGCTGGACTGTTTATTTAATTTGGCCCTTAAACTTTAGGCTTGACTGGGCTCTTATTAAAAATAAAACTATTATTATAAATAAATCATGAATAAGCATTATTAATAATTAAGGTATGTATTAATCTTAAATTATCATTATCGATATAACAAATGCGAGGTCATTACTGAAGGTATTATACCAATACCATACAAAGAAACCAATATTATACACCAGAGATAAGAACTAAACAATTACGAGTAATGCGTCTTTAATCTTAGATTACACACGAGAAATTAATAAACAATAGTAACGTACATTAATCCTAAATCTTTATTGGTATTCAATTATTAATCGGGATTTCAACTTGGTTTTAAATGAATTTACATTCACAATATTTTTTATATCGGCATTTAAATCATTCCATAGTTTCAATCCAATGAAAATGGGTAGTTTTTGGGATGAAGACAATGTAAATTGAGGTATAACATGCTTTGATCTATTTCTGGTCTGATACGAGTGGATTTCTTGATGAGTTACAAAATATTTATTTACCTTGGTTTTGCTTCCGCCCGAATTGTTCATTCTAACGAAGATCAAGCTTGTCACTCCATCTTAGACCCGCGTTTAACATGGAATCCGAACCACACCCCACCAGCAGCCCAGCGTCTTAACCAGTGGTGGTCAAATTACTAAGATTTCGTAAGGGAGTAAAAGTAGAATTACTTGCCGAAAGTAGTAATGAAGTAGAAGTAAAATTACTTGCTTAAATAAGTAATCGATTACAAGTAAAAATTACTGATGTCTGAAAAGTAACAAAGTATAAAGTAGAAATTACTTCTCTGGATTAATTATATATTGCTTTTCAATGTTTATTTTTATTTACATAACACAAATTTGCAGCACTGATATTCTAGTAATATGATTACAATTTTAACTATTAGTTAATGCATTCGTAAATCACTATAATGCTAAATTGCAGATATTACTGAAGTTTATATATTACACATAAAAAAGTAATTGTATAGCTTTTTTACAAAAGTAATGAAGTAAAAAGTAGTTACTATTGATCAATTTTTAATCGATTAATAGTAAAAAGTAGTCGTTCAGAAAAGTAATTAGTTAAGAGTAGATTACTGAAAAAACTACTTAGTTACTGTAATCGATTACAAATGCTTCGTTACTTGCCCACCACTGGTCTTAACCACTAGGCTAACCAGGGTACCCATTTATCTACCAACCTAGTTTTTTTTTATTGTGTGGAAGGGTGAACAGCTAGAGGATCTTTTCAGTTTTATGAACTGTAAAAATTTTAGATAAAAATACATTTTTCTAGCGTAGTTTTATCCCCTAATTTAAAAAATAACATTCTTTTCAGGGAGAAACGAAAAAATTATAATTTGCGTTCAAGGTACTAATCAAAGCGTACCGTACGACCATATATATATTTTAACATTAAAATTAACCAACTGGTTTAGTTCAATAAATTGAATACAGATATGAAATGGGTGGAATAACCACTGGTCTATATATAGCCTTGGGTGGTTCGAGGTTGACTGGGGGTTCTGGTTACGTGGCAGCAACCGATTTCTCACTCTGGGGTAGCTGGTACCGTGTAGGAAATCGCAGTAGTTTCTCTTATACTGTACTACACTCCTATTTCTTCTTGTAGCGGATCGGAGGATTCTGCGAAAACTTGCTAAATTATCTGACGGTTCCCCGATTCTTCTTGTAGCGTATCGGAGAAGTTGGAGCTCTAGGCAAAACTGGTCTCAGATTTAAGACTGACTGATTCCTAATTTTACTGCTTCTTGAAAATGTTATTTTAACAACAGTACTCTTGGAGAATACGGACTCAAGGATGAAGTAAAAATATCTCTAGCTGTCTTTTACTGTTTCTAGATATTACAAGTAATGCTTTCAGCCTCTTGGTCAGATTATACAAAACAGAATAATAATTTGGAAGATTACGAGGGGTTTCATACGTTCTAAATTGGTAACGTCATTATTATTTAATGTTGACCTGGTTTTTGTTTTTTTTATTCTCAATAGGTTGAATTCTTTTGCAAAATATTTGAAGATAAGGCAAATTTTTGCTGTAACAAAGATATTTGAAGAGGAAGGCACATTTTTTCCTCTTAAAAGGGTATATTGACAGATCTGATATCATGATTTGCCGAGTTAACTAAAAATTGAAATTGAAATATGAATTTTATTATGAATTAAAATTTAACATGCGTATGAGCCAAAATTAAATGCTTAAAATTTAAAATTAAATGTTAATTTAGAGGTTGGGCAAGACATTACTTCATCTTTTACAACTAAGCGAGAATGTATAAAAAAAATAAAATAACATTGCAGAATTTAACGTGATTAAGTTTAATCTAAAATTAAATGTTAATTTAGAGTTTGGGCAAGACATTACTTCATCTTTTACAACTAAGCGAGAATGTATAAAAAAAATAAAATAACATTGCAGAATTTAACGTGATTAAGTTTAATCTAAAAAAATGATTGGGTAATTTAAAAAATAAATAATTCGTCAATTACTTAGCAAAAATAAACTAGAAAGAAAATTAAAAAATTTATTTATTTATTCCAAACTCTGCATGAATATTATGTACACTCGCGTGTCGCGCGAGTCATGCAAAAATGAATGTTAGCACTGTTCGTTATCAACTTATCACGTACCAATTTCTTTATTGCGTGAAATGATGAACAGCTGGGTTTTATTGCGAAAGCCGACTACCGTCACTGGGTCTAAAATAAAAAATAAGCACATGCTATATGAACACAAGTGTGTGAATAATAATTCGTTTTATGATCTCTAAAATTTTATGATTTACATCATTTGAGAGACCCACAAAAACACTATGAAATTTGATGACAACTGCAAGGTACGCATTTGAGCGCCCATCAAACGCACGAAATAGTGGTTTCGCGGCACTATTTTGCTAGAAGTAAAATTTTATTTTAGCACTGTTAAAATATTATATAGATGGAATGAGATTTGTTCTGTGTCGAATGATTTTCTCCAGAGTAAGTGTAGTGCCATGATATTGGCTATCGCTCATAGACAAAGGTAGGTAGATAGTGGATTGAGGAATGAGACGAGTATGTACGACAGGTAGGATTACGGGTAATTACTATATACAGGGCCGGATTAACGCTGTGAGGGGCCCAAAGGAGGAGCTTGTAGACACCAATCGACTAGGGAAGTACTCCCGGGGGGGGGGGGCGTTAGACAGAAGATAGGGAGTGCTGGAACTCCCATTTCTCCTGTCACTCTCCTCCTTAATTGATCTTTTTCCGTATCTCATCTACCCTGTGAGCAGTCCAGCATGCTCTCAAACACACAATTCTCTCCCTATTCCTCACTACATACACATGTACCTCACACACTACATAATCTTTCCAAATTAAAAAAAAAATGACATCAACTTCAAGAGCCTCGGAGTCCCCTGGGGAGGAGACCATAAATGTCCCCACTTCTGGCTTCCCCTCCCCTGCCGATATCGGGAACGCAGACCCGGGCAGCGGGACTGGATCTGCTACCGCCCAATCGAGATGTTCTGGACCTCTGTCTGATTCATGTTTTTAAACTTCTGCAACATTCGTGGCCTTTTCTCAAATTTTCAATCTGTTGAATACCATCTCTTCTAAACCTCTTCATCATTTTCTCCCAAAACTTCCCTCTCAACAGTCACTCCATGATTCGCGTGGGGCGGTTATGGAGCACCTGGCCTCTGATCTTTCTGCTATCGCTAATTGGGGCAGAGAAAACCTCGTGGCTTTCAATGCCTCAAAAACTCAGTTCCTCCATTTGTCTACTCGTCACAATTTTCCACACGACTTATCCCCTTGCCTTCAACAACACGCAACTCAATCCTTCCTCTTCTCTTAACATTCTTGGCGTTTCCTTTTCTCGTGATCTTTCCTGGAAAGATCACATATACTCTTTCTAAAACAGCTTCTAAGAGGTTAGGTGTGCTGTACCGCCTCCGCGGTTTCTTCACTCCTACTCAGTTGCTGTCTCTGTACAGGGGTCTTGTTCGCCCCTGTATGAAGTATGCTTCTCATGTGTGGGGTGGTTCAACCCATACAGCCGTACTTGACCGAGTGAAATCAAAAGCTTTTCGTCTCATCAATTCCCCGCCTCTTACTGATTGTCTTCAATCTCTCTCTCTTCGCCGCAATGTTGCCTCACTCTCTCTTTACTATCGCTATCATAACAGATATCGCTCTTCTGAACTCTCTAACTGCATGCCTCCTCCTTTAAGGGGAGAGCACGCAGTACCAGACTTTCTACACTTTCTCTTCTGTCCAACTATCTTATGCAAGAGTTAATCGGTATTTTCAGTCTTTCATCTACTCAACCGGTCAACTCTGGAGCAATCTTCCTCAATCCATCTTTCCTCCTGTCTATGATCTCCCCTCTTTCAAACGCAGAGTGTCTAGGCATCTCAAGAACCCCGGACCTTGATTTTGGCTCTTCTTCTATGGGAGGGGCGCTTTAGCGGGCGTTTGCCCTTGGCCCCTCCTTCCTGCCTAAAAAAAAGGCCAAGAGGGAAGAGCCTATATATGTACTATCTATTGTATATAATTCAAAACGTCTTCAAACAAATAGAAATGAATATTTATCCAAATTTACATAGAGAATGATTTCTTTCATCCTCACTTTAAACTGTGATATCAAACCAAAAAAAAAACCCTTTTTCTACATGCTGACTGATCATTACACAGGCCTAAATTCCCAACGTTTGAAAAACAATTTGGAAAAGGATTAACCCTTCGAAGCTAATCATACAAAAATGGATGAAAATCACACATACATATCGACAATAATACACCATCGAATATAATGACATAAAAAACTCTTAACTAAAACTAAAAAACTCTTATTTTCCACCTCTGAAAATATAATTATGCAGTTATGATATTACTTAACCAACCTTGTGTCGGCGAGATGGTGTTATTTTTCGCTACACCATCGCCGACGTTTACAGGGCCGGATTTAGGAGTGGGCAAAGTGGGCAGCTGCCCATGGGCCTCCACATCTTGGGGGCCTCCACATATTGACAAGCCATTATCAAAATAGAAAAAAACCGAAACTAGAAAAACCCGATAGATGATCAACAAAAAAACACGCGTATCCAATACCACTGTAGTACTGTACATAAACTTTTCCCAATTACTATTTGTTGTGTACTGATTATTGTTTTGTTTTTATTACTCTTTTAGGCCTACTCTCACTATAATGGAATACCCGAGTAACCCGAGGCTTTCATTTTTTGCAGAAATGAGTGGAATGGACAGACACAAGAGTGCACGATGTTTTGAAAGTGTATGTACGTTAATTATATTATGAATCTTATGGATGACTTCAATTATGTCTTCCCCAAGGTAGGGGGGCCTCCACACGTCTAAATCCGGCTCTGGACGTTTAGGTTAAACTCGGTATGTCGCTTCTTTGCACCGACAAGGAAGTTTATACTGCTGACGTCTACGGTTCTTCTTTTCAAACTTACTTAATCTGACTGCGAGTTACGACAATGTTATCCTTCGATCAATGGCGTCCCCTCCCTCAGTCCATTGAGAGAATGGAATGTTTATAAATCTCGCGTGAAAGGATAAAAATGACGGGTTACCTTTTTCAGTCTTTATTTCACGAGGATAGATCATTTTTAATATAGGAGACTGATTTCTTTTATGAAGCAACGTAAAACAGAATTCAATATTGTATCACTACACTAGCTTAGAGAGTTAACGAACAACGCTTTCATCCAAAAGCTAAGGACCCGAGCCGAACCGGCTGCCAAAAGGGCGAGGCACCACTCTCCAGAGGGGTGAGGTGGTTTCGACTGCCCAAAGGGCGAGGCACGCATTCTTTAGATACAGGGTTCTTAACCTGTCGCTCGCGAGCAACATGTTGCTCTTCAAATGGGAAAATGTTGCTCACGAACAAAGCCTGCTTTTCTAATGCAAAGCAAAAAGGATATTTTTCCTGACATTTTTACTGCTGAATTAAAGATATTTTCATTCATGGTCGACATTTTTAGCCATTTAAACGACTTAAATCTGAGGCTGCAAGAAAAAAATAATTTTGTTTTTGCCTTATATGAGGAAATTACGGGATTTCAAAACAAAAAAACTTTTTCAGAGCCAAGTTTCTAAGGAGAATCTTAATCATTTTCCTGAACTTAAAAAATGTTTGGCTGAAACTGCTAGTAACTGTCCATCACTCGTAGTAAAAGCACTCGAAAACATTAGTGACGAGTTCGAAGATAGGTTCAAACACTTAAAAGAGCATCTACCAAACTTTCAATTGTTGACAAACTACATAAATTTCGAGATTGATGATCTGACAAATTTTCAAACAAGAGGAAATAGCAGCTGCAGAATTAGAACTTATTGATGTTTTTCAATATACCTAAAAAATTTTAATTAAGCATTATGAAGTTTGCATGCGTTTAAAGAAATATTTAAATAGTTAAATGTTTATCTAATTTAAACTTTAAGTTTAAGTTAAAGGCTTTTTTTATATATGTTGCTCACTCTGTAATTAAGTGCCAAAAATTTGCTCACTTAAGAAAAAAGGTTAAGAACCCCTGCTTTAGAGGGGTGAGGCTTCGACTGCCCCTTTCAAGTGTTTTCCCTGGAGAAACTCCCGTGGTGCCACGTTTAGAAAAGATTATTAAAGTTGCAAAGTCCTAGTCTAATAATACTAGCAAAAGAATTTATATAATTTTGGTTTTACATTCAACTCCTTTATGTGATTTATATTAGCCGAAAAGAACATTTAGGAGTCTCTGTTTAAGATTATAGATGTGGCACCTTTGGAAAGCGTCATTAGGCTTATGGAAAAAGGATGCCAGACAATCTACTGGGCATTGAGGCAATTTATACAAATATTAAAAATTTAACGGATTAATATCTTAATTGGTTATTATTGAATGTTTCACCAACAGTGACCTTGAAGGTGTAACCATAATTTCTTAGGGTATTTTAATGTGTTTTGGATCACGTTAAGAATAGCGAACCCATTTACCTCATGTTAAGAATGGCGAACCCAAACTTAAACATGTTAAGAATAGCGAACCCAAAATTCAACAAGTTAAGAATAGCGATGGTGATTGCATGATTTGGATCACCTGAAGATCAGGGCCCCCAGCCTTCGTTAGTTAGCCTTATAAGGCTAACTAACGAAAATATCACGACTTAACCTAACCAATCGTCAAGGGCGTACAGTTGACCTAACGATTGGTTAGGTTAAGTCGTGATATTTTCGTTAGTTAGCCTTATGAGGCTAATTAAAAAGACTGGGGTCCCTGCTCTTTAGGTGATCCCATGATTTACCCTCGGTACTAACAGTCAGGGTAATATGACAAAAGAGACCAATAGCTTCACAGGTTTTTACAAAATTCTCCATGTTAAGAATAACAAACCCAAAAGTTTCCATGCCAAGAATAGGGAACCCAAAATTATCCATGTCAAGAATAGCGAACCCAACACCCTATGGGTTCGCTATTCTTAACGTGATCCTGTGTTTTGTTCGAATCTGCAATCCTATCTTGCGCAAATGCTTATTAAGAAAGTTATAAATAGTAGAAAAATTATAGGTTTTGTATGACGATATACCTACATTGGCCAATCAGAGTACGGCATGCATAAACGTCATTGTCCCGTAATACTCCCGCGCAGGTCCGGCAGCTGAAATTTTAATTCAACAGTCGCTTGAGGATGTTTGTTTGTGGTGGGAGTTTCCAGTCCGAGTGGGACGTCATCTAGGCCTAGGTTAGGTTAGGGGTATTACTTACTTTTTTGGGTCCCGAATTCATTATGGAGTACCCATGCTCGGTTAGGTTAATTGAATGCCGGGTTAGGTCAACTTTATGCCCTTGACAATTGGTTAGGTTAAGTTGTGTTATTTTCGTTAGTTTTAACGAAAATATCACGACTTAACCTAACCTAACCTTACCTTACCTAACCTAACCCTGGCTAAACTAGCCTAACCCTGGCTAACCTAGCCTAGAGTATATTAAATCCTCAAAATAATATTCGCACCGTTCACATGTCATCGCCACAAACATCTATCAAAACCTAACAGAAGTAGACTAGCAACTTAAAAGGCCTAAGAACTTAAAAAATCTAGCTCATATATCATGTTCTCATGACGTCCCATCAAAAATATTGGAAGGGCGGGGAAAAAAAAATGCAAAAATGTCATAATATTCAAATGTACATAATTTGTTAAGTACGCATCTGCGAGCATAGTGACTTATATGAAAATGATGAGAAAATTATGCTTTAATATTTTATAATTATATTTGCTTTTGATATTCTGAGTGCGATAAAACTCATATTAACCATACATTTTGCTAATGTATTTTGGTGCGTTTCGTTCATATATGACCTTCATTTCTAGCGAAAATGAACCAAAACATAGGAAAACTTGGGTCTTTTCCGTTTGGGGGCTAGCAGCGAATTTTAATGAAAATCGGTATACTAATGTAGTTTTAGTCACCGATTTCAAAAATGACTTTTTTTTTGAGAAATGAAAAACAAACATGTTGGAGCACTTTAAATAATTAATGTGTGTTTTAACTAGCTTAAACTAGTTACAGAGGATTGTGTTAAATTTAGTCAGAGTCACAAACTGCTACTGTTCATGAAAAAGTGCTCTAAGTGTGGGAAAGTGTGTTCCTTTGATAAAAATACTCAGTTCTTTCGTTGCCAAAAGCGTCGGTCAAACGGTAAAAAGTGCAACTTTACGAAGAATGCGTTTTTTGAATGATCCCTGCAAATCTGTAAAAGTAGCAGGAAAAAATCAAGAATTAATGCTCAGTTAGGTCAATTGAATGCCGGTTAAGTCAACTGTACGCCTTTGACGATTGGTTAGGTTAAGTCATGATATTTTCGTTAAAAACACATTAATTATTTAAAGTGCTCCAACATGTATACCGATTTTCATTAAAATTCGCTGCTAGCGCCCCCAAACGGAAAAGATCCGAAAACTTTAATGTTTCATAACTTTGTTTCGGTTCATTTGCGCAAGATATGAAGGTCATATTTGAAGAGAACACGCCAAAATACATTAGAAAAATGTATTTTGGATATTAATTTCAATGTTGGTGAAACATTCAATAATTACCCTTTAATTTATACGAACACTAATATCTTTTAAAGGATTAATACTTTAATTTATACAAACAAAAAATTATATTTTTAAATTTTACAAATATTTAATTTCTGTGGAAAACCTTTTCCACAGTGACAAATAGGTACTTATGTTTTAACGGGGGGCCACCACATATTGATGATTGGTTAAGTTGTAATATTTTCGTTAGTTGAAAATTTCTAATACATCATATTTTTTAAATAGCAATATTTTTTTAAATATTTTTTTATAAAATTTTCTGAAAAAAATAATTTTTTTAGGCTTATTCATGATGAAAATTTGGGCCTCCAGAAACAAATTTTGTTTCTAATGTGTAACATGTATTAATCATTGTAAATATTTGAAATATAAATCATTGTAAATATTTTAAAAAATATTGCTATTTAAAAAATATGATGTATTAGAAATTTTCAACTAACGAAAATATTGCAAACTGGAGTGGAAGACAAAATAACATTTCGTGTTCAACATTCAGTAACTTTGCAATATTCTTTATTATCATTGAAAACAATTTGACATTGGTCACTAGTCATTTTGAGTTTACCAAAACAAAAAATATTCATGCTTTCTAAGAACTTTTTAATTTATCTCCCGTACGTTTCCTTTCCCGTTTCCCTAAAACAAACTTCACCCCAACCCAGCCCATCTCTCTGCCACCCCTTCTCCTCATTTTCAAAATTCTGAAGTCTCTACTACTTGAATTTTTCTATAACGATTGAAGCTTAGTTTCATTCTCGACAGATATTAAGTGACATCGAGATATAGTGAAGTCCTCGCTTAGCATTTGTTTACAAGAAAAATGGCTCTGTATAACATTGGAGGTAGGCTAAGAGACTAGTGTCAGGTAAGTGTTGGATGGCAGTGTATCTTGAATTATTTAGAAGCGCATTTGATAAGTGAATTTAAATTATATGCTACATCCATACGTACATTATCTAAACACCTATTCCCAACCTCAAGGAGTGATACCTTGAGAAACCATTCCTTATTTCCAGGATCACCACTTAGAATTTGGTACCACCCCTTTTACGATAAGTTTGGGTCAGGGTATACACCCTAGTCATCTAATGGTACGGTCGACCAACGTCTTCATTTACACCTCACAAACCGCTTCTATTCCTTCCTCTGTTTCACGTTAACTCTTATGACACACACACACACACACACCTAAAGAAGTGACAACAGATGCCAGTGTCGTAAACACCACCACCATTTCCTTATGATTTAGCATGATTAACTTAATCTTTCATTAACCTTTACACAAACTCAGAGAATCTATAATAGCGTGGGTTGTTAGACCCTGTTAAGATTAGGTTAAAAGTTTGGCATAAATAATATTTACAAGTATTTTGCTTCAGGTTCTCTCGAGGGCCTATCATTTGTTCTGGCGGTGCCCATTACCGCCGGCGGCAACGAAACTTCGACCAACCCAGTCCTACTTTACCTATTTATAAGCTAGCGAAATGAAATTACCCCTAAATGACATAACAATTAGACAACTTAACTTAATCACCACCTTGTCATCTTAAATTAGACATAAAATAGTATCACGAGTCACCGATTTGAAACTATAGAAAGTGCTCGCTGCTTATGCCAGACCATGAACCAAACAGGCCGCTTCTAGATATTTATATTTGTGTTACCATTTTAACATTTAGTGAAATTTTTCATTCAGTGGCGTTTTAACTATAATATATATATATATATATATATATATATATATTAGTGGTGAACCGGATGTCAGTTTTTCAACATCTGCGGATTTTTAATTTCAATATCCGCGGATGTGGATATTTAGTTAATCTATCAATATACTATAGAATTATGAATATATGACATAATTTTTCAAATTTCGTGATATTACTATTATGGGAGGCAATGCATAAGAATTAAAATTAATATTAATGTTTTCATTATGATAAAAATAATAACTTTCTCAAGAGTTTCAGCCACAGAAAATTCAATGAAACAAGTTTCATTCAATTTTCTGTGTTACCACCTATTTATATTTTGAGCTTTATATATTTGTTTGTTCATTAATAAATAATTAATACTTTACATGAAATGTGCATGACTCGGCCTTATAAGCTAATTTAATTGTAAATTGCATAATTTATTAGAGAATATCCGCATAACATCCGCAGTCAGAGGTGCGGATGCGGATGTTAAAATTGATGCAGATGCGGATATCCGGTCCACCACTATATAAGCACACCGGACAAAAAATTAGTCACCCCTCTCAGAATGTACCTAATAACGTGTGACGGCGCCTCTGGCCTTGATAACCGCACGAATCCGGCGAGGCAGAGACTCTACGAGGTTGTGCATGTACTGAACATCGATTTGCTGCCACTCGTTCATCAGCCGGTCCCGAAGTTCCGCCAGAGTCCGTGGGTGTCTATTCCTGCGCTTCACTTTCTGTTTCCAGCCTGAACAACACCTTCGACGCATTCAGGATTAAAGGCTTCATTGGACCTGCGATGTACTCGTCGCCTCCCATCATTGGAGAACAAACAAAAACGGGACTCATCGGACCAAATTACACGTTTCCAATCTGCCGCAGTCCAGTTTTTGTGCCTCTGAGCCCATTTATAACGTGCCAATTTGTGACTTGCTGTTAACAGCGGCCTCTTCCGTGGTACCCTGCTCCAGATGTCCATCGCATGCAGTTCTCGTCGCAATGTCCGTTCGGAAATTGGTCGCTGGAGAACCTCATTGGTTTCTTGGAGCAATTGTTGTCTGGTTTGAAAACGATTTGCAGTTACTAGACGAGAAACATGGCGGCGGCCCCTATTGTCGAGAATTGTTTTCCGGCCACAGTTACGCCGTCGATTGTCAGTTGATTGCGAACTACACCACTCTTTGTAAACTCGCTGGACAGTACGCGTTGACACACCAACAAATTGGGCTACTTCAGAAATTTTGTGTCCGTGGGCTCTGCCAAACACGATGGCTCCTTTTTGCCACTGAGTAACGTCTGCTTCACGACCCATTTTGCAGACTATATACAACACACACTTTGTTCTTCACCACCTCACGAAACAGATCTGATCCTGTGTGCTACGTCACCGCTACTTGTCACTTACCAATGCTACATCAGCGCTCTCTGTGTGACCTTGAACTTCCTACTATCGGTGCTATTAGGGGTGACTAATTTTTTGTCCGGTGTGCTTATATATATATATATATATATGATACAACTCAGAATGGTTCATGCACAGTGTGTGTGTAACAAAAAAGGGAAATCATACATATATTTTAGTTTCCGATTCTCTCCAATTTTCTGACGTTTATGTGAAGAGAGATTTTCGAATAAACACTTATTTATAACAAATGATTCTACAACCCTTTCTAGGGATGAGAAAACCATACAACTCGGGTGTATTTACCGAGGATCATCTCGTGTCTAAGGAACCGTTTGGACAGTTTGCTGCATGGTTTGAGGAAGCATGCAAAACTGATGAAATCTTGGAAGCAAATGCAATGTGCATTGCAACCGCAAACAAGTAGGCTAATTCGGATTTTCTCAGTGTTTCCCGTTTTAATGTTTGATGTTAAGCGTCTCTCGTGATAGAGCTAAAACGAAGACTTCTTTTGTTTGGATTATCATTCATAAGATTGCTTTTAGGAATTCTTTACAGTGAAAATTTTTTTTACTAAAGATCTGAAACTAAAATAATATTCACATTTAATGATAAATATAGAATACATTTTTTCTTTTTTAACTAATGTATTTAAAGTCAAAATGCTTCATTTTAAGTACTTAAATTCATTTTCCTACCTTATATTTTCCTTAGTAAAGCTTCATTAGTCACCCTGTTGAGTTCCTGAAGTGGTTTTCACACTTCTGTTAACCCCTCCGTCTATGGCCCTGGGGTGGTTCGGATTGACGGGGGTTCTGGTTTAGGAGGCAAGCAACGGAGGTGCCTTGAAGTGGTTTTTCTTCTATGTTACTCTCCGAGTTCTTCTATAGTGGCTCGGAGGACTCTGGTAGATTTGCAATCTAAATGCTGAAGGTTCCGGATTCTTCTTATAGCGTATCCGGAAAGTTTTCTAAGTTTTTCTGAAGAGAGCAAGGCTCGAAGGGGACAATAAAAAGTTTCTTCACTGTAAATTTACTGCTAAAAATACAGGTAGTGCTCAGCCTCTGAATTAGCTTCTGAATGACAATGGATTAATTTGAATGGGTTTATATACCCAAAAACTGCTAACATTATTATTATTAAATGCTAAGAAGGCTGTATTATTTTTGCACAATATTTGAAAATAAGTAAATTTTTTAGCTGTGGTAAGGCTTGAACGAGTAAACAAAATATTTGAAGACGAAACCATATTTTTATCTTAAACCGCGACTTTTCAGATCTGATGTTATCATGATCTGCCAAGTTAACTAAAAGTGGAAATCGGACTATGCATCTTTACACTAAAATATGCATATGAGTGAAATTTTAAGGTTTAAGATGTACAATTTTAATGCTTAGGCAAGACATGATCTCATTGTTTATAACGAAAGAGAGTGTATACAAAATGTGAACATTGCAAAGCTTAACAGGATTCCTTATTAAGCGAAATCTAAAAAAATGATTATGAGATTTTAAAAAACAACAGGTCACCAATTATTTAGCAAAGTAGAAAGTGAATCAAAATTTTATCCAAACTCGCGTTGGGCGATTTTGGTCCTTATGTAAAAATGAATACACACACGTACATACATATGAGTATAGGCATTATATAAAGTTAAATATATAAGATTATACATGAACCATATAACACATGAATTTTTAAAATGGATACTTTTTCTTACAATGGATACAGAGACTATATAAATGAATACAAGAATTACATGAAGGATAAGATAATATAGGAATATGGGAATTATTTATGGTTCATTTTTACAGGGCTCTTCCCTCTAGAATGATATTAATATAATAACGTAACATCCTAACTAAGGCTAACTAGATGATAACTATTGGTTTTATAATACAGATTTATATATACAACATAAGTCGGGTGGTTTAAGTCTAGTTCACGTGGTCTGGGTACGCACTCTTGGTCGTGCATAAATAGTTTCATGTTCCGTGTCACTGGGTTTTCTTTGTTCCCAGAATGATCTTTTCATCACAAATATACCGAGGATAATAGCACACACAATAATGATACTAACGGCAGATGTTGAGAAAATGGTTACCGGTTGTAGTATTTGTAAGAGGTTGTTTTGGTTATCATCCGAAATTTTAAACCGGCTCAATTGATCATTCCATTCAGGGGCATGCAGTTCGGGTAGGATGGTTACAGGTTTTATGGAGAGATTTAAGATCTCTATGACGGGTTTAAATTTAATTTGCGACGGAAATGGGTATGAGTTATTAAGGGTAACCTTATACGGGTTGTATATTTGGAGGGCTTTTGAACGCAAGGAGCAACCAATTGGTAGCCGAATAATCATAGGGATTGTAATGAGGGAATAATTTGATGGACACTCGAGGGTAGCGGCAGTCCTGTTCGCGAAGGAAACCCAGATGTCTGGTCCAATTCGTAGTTGGATGGTTTTAGGGGAATGAAATTTTTTAAATGAACATACGGGGGCATGCCGGTCACGAATTAAATCGATAAAGCAAGACCTAGTAGTGGGAAGAATAACTGGTTTGAGTGGAGGGCAGATGAGTTGTTTATTTGGTTGCGGGAATCGGCAATGCCGGACGTCGCTATCTGACATCATAGAATAAGCTGATAGATCTTTGGTGAGGAAAAGGTAAGGTGGTACGGTGGGTAAATACAATCGATAGACATTAGAGTTATTTTGGTAGGGTGTTGGGAAAGGGTGAAATCTATATACGTCATAAGTGAGGAAATCGAAAAATGGTATAATTATGAGGTATGTGTAGGGGCGTGGTCCATGTACAGTCCAGGTGTATTCTAGAAATTGAGGGTAATTAGTGTGGTTGAGTGGGAATATGGGTGATAATTTTAATTGTGACTGGGCGGTGTGAATCAAGGACTGGAGTATTTCCCATGGTATTAGGGTGGAAAGAGTGATTTTTCCATGGGCTAGCTGGGTTGCACGCAAAACCTTGGAATGAATCGTAGTTATTCGTTGTAAGTATTTATCGATTAGGGTTACTTGTATGTTCATTATTTCTATTAATTCTAGATATCGTTTGTGTTCTTTGTATTGAGCTAACATGGATTCAAGGTATGTGAATCTGTCCGAAAGGGAGTGAAGGAAGCGATTGTTTTCGTGTAATGACCTAATAGTTTGTTCTAACATGTGTCCATTATATTGTCGATTCCGAGCGAAGAGATTCAATTTAAGTTCAACTCTTTTAATATCTTCTTCGGTTGCTAATCCGAATAAACCTTTGAACAGTTTCCCTCCTATATCTATCAGTCCCCTTTTACTTCTTTGGTTAAAGTTTTCGGAATTTTTGGTTTCAGTTTGTATCCATGGTAAGGCTAATATTTCTGATAGGGCGCGTGCTGTAGTTTGAATATTTTCGAGGGTATTTTCTAACAGAACGCGACTAATCTGATCTTTTCCTTGGAAAGAATTTGGACTTTACTTTCAAACGTTTCTAATTGGGTTTGTATCTGAAGGAGATTGATTTTAATTCTAGCAGGGGGTTGCAAATTTATATAAAGGTCTGCATGCCCTTTCAAAAATTTACCTTCTGCAAGTTTTTCTATAACAACTCCGGTAGAAATTTTAATGCTAGGTCTACAAGAGTAAATAATTTGGAAAATTATAAGGGGGACAATTTTATTCATTTCTACGCCTTAAGTTATACGGAGAGGGGGTAGTGTGGATACTTGTGTTTGTGGGCGAAGGGGTCGGCCTCGTTTTGGTGGCAATGGGGGTCGACCGTTGAGCTCGGATTCTGAGCGGGTTCGTTTCTTATGTGAAGGTTCTAGTTCACGTGGGTGATGCATTTGCGGGCGGTATGTCGGGTCCGTGCGTCGATCATCAATCGGCGAGGGTGGTGACAGAGGAGATGGTGGAGTTGGAGGAGATGGTGGAGTTCCACTGAGTGATCTCTCGAAGGGGTTTCTCCAGGGTCTGGGTCCGATGGGACGCTTGGCTCTGGGGCCTCCTCTTGTTCAGAGATTGCCTCGAGTAATGGTGGTATTACGAGGTACCAATCTTCGTCATGGGTAGCGGTTCCCGCGGTGACTACTTCAGTTTTTTGATCCCTGCCCGATTTGTTAATATCTTGACCTTTTGAAGGATAGGCGGCTCGAACGCCTGGCAGCTGTTTTTTGGGAAGGTGTTGTCGGAAGCTATCTTCAAATTGTCAGCGTGAATGATCTTTAGTTTGGAATGATCCCGGAGGTCGAGGATTTCATAACGATTTTTTCCGAGGTCTTTCATAATCCTATATGGGCCATCCCATTTGGGTATAATTTGCGATGAGCCCCTGGCGGTTTCACGCTCTTCAGATAACATCGCATACCAACGATTATAGTCCGTTGACGGGGATGACGCCTATGTTTTCTTGCTCCATCTGTTGGTTTCGTTGGTCGAGGGCATAGCGGATTATGTCAAAAATCTTGAAAGATCGTTCAGCTAGTTGCTGATTTGCTTCTGCCATTTCGGAAGATGTTAGGACTGCCGGGTCGGTTTGGTCGGGCAAATCAAAAGGTAGACGCTTGTCGTAGTGATATAGAACGAAATGAGGGGTGTCCCCGATGGACACATTATAGCCATTGTTGATGGCTGTTTGTACCATGGGAAGGGAATCATCCCATGTACGGGAGGATGCATCGACAACGTGGCGCAGGGCTTCCAAGATCTTTCGATTGTGCCTTTCCACTAAGCCGTTTGCCTGCGGGTGGTATGCCACAATGTGTGTATTTTTAATTCTACACATGTTACAAGTGACTCGAACAGTTTGGAAGTGAAACTAGGGCGTTATCCGAGATTAGGATGGAAGGAGTGGTATGGTTTTGGATGACGCGTTCCACTAGGGCTCTTGCCACAGTTTCCGAGGTCTGATCTGGAATGGCGGCTACTTCGCTGTAACGCGAGAAGTGGTCCGTAAACACAATGATGTACTGATTTCCCTTTGATGTTTTGGGAAATGGTCCCAGTATATCCATTCCAGTTCTTTGCCAGGGCCTCTGGCATACTGGATATTTATGCATTGGAGCGGTGGATGGTACGTTGCCCTTATGCTTTAAACACGACGGACATTCGGCGATGTATTCATGTACCGTTCTGTTCATCTCGGGAAAATGGTATCGCTCCAAAAGACTTTTGATGGTGCGATCCGGCCCCATGTGTCCATAAAAAGGTGAGTCGTGACAAAGTCCAATGGCTATATCAACGAGATCCTTTGGTATCTCCACGAGGTCGTTTCCATCTTCGTTCCTGAAATGTACGAGCCCATCTTTGAGGTTGTACTGTTCTTTTACCTTCGATGGTTCCTTTTGTTCCAGGCGCGCCCGAAGGTTTGGGTGTGTTGGTCCTGTTGTTGGGAGTATTGCAGACACTCGTAGTCGAACACAGGAAGAAGTCCTATTTTATTCACTCGGGCGTCGGGCTTGAGTCTCGACAATCCGTCTGGAATAACTTGCAGTTTTCCCGGTTTGTATACGATTTTCGCTGCAAAATCCTGAATCAACAGAGCCCATCTACTCAATCGTCCTTCAAGTAGCTTGTCCTTGAAGAGGTACGTGAGTGGCTTATGATCAGTCTTGATGGTTACATCGTAGCCATAGACGATATTTCGGAATTTTTTCAAAGCCCAATAATTCGTTGAGGTGCAGAGAGAAGTTGACTGGCATAAGCAATGGGTAATTCCACACCGTCTACGTCCTGTAACAGGACGGCTCCTAGTCCATAGGAGGAAGCATCTGTGGCTATGATGAAGGGTCTTGTGTAATCAGGATATTGTAAAATGGGATGACAGGTTAGTTTATTAATTAAAGTTTCAAAGGCATGTTGGTGATCGGATTCCCAGTTAAATTTCGAATTTTTCTGGAACAAATTAGTAATGGGTTTAGCAATATTCGAAAATTGGGGGATAAAGTTCCGATAGAATCCGACAAAACCAATAAATGCACGGGCGTCGTCGATGGTCTTGGGTACAGGGTATCTTTCCAGGGCTTCGAGTTTGGCTGGATCAGGTTTAATTCCTGTGGACGAGAGTAGGAATCCTAGGTATACCAGGGATTCTTGTAAAAAATTGCACTTTGCAAGCTTCAGTTTAAGGTGTGCTTTTCTCAATGTGATAGCACATTATGAAGGCGTTGAAAGTGTGTTTTTATGTCCGAACTATAGACGATAATATCGTCAAGATACACGAGAGCTCGACACTAATAGGTCGGAAAGGACTATATTCATCAACCTAGAGAAATTAGCAGGCCCATTTCGGACTCCGAAAGGTAAAACCTGGAATTCGTAATGGCCTCGGTTAGTGGAGAAAGCAGTCACTGCCCGAGATTCGGGACTGACCTCCATTTGCCAATAACCTGATGCTAAATCGAGGGATGAAAAAAAATTCGCTTTCCCTACGTTCAGAATTGTTTCCTGCATGTTTGGAATCGGGAAACGGTCTGGGATGGTAATGTTATTCAGGCGTCTAAAATCTATACAAGGGCGAGATGTTCCGTCCTTTTTGGAGACGAGAATCATAGGAGCGGACCAGGGACTAGCTGAAGGCTGAATGACATCCTGCTCCAACATGTCCTTGATGTGTTCCTCAATAGTGACTAACTGAGAATGTGGAACCCGATAGGGAGGAATGAAAATGGGTTTGGAATTGGGTTCCAACTTGATTTCAAAAGGGACCAAATTAGTTCGGCCCAGAGGATCTCCGGTTAGGGCAATCACATCTTTATTTCTTATCAGGAAATCGAGAAGTGATTCCATTAGTTTGGGATCCTGTAAAGCTGGTGACTCCTGAAGGGAGTGCTTCAGACATTTCTTATATTCTTCTTTTAATATTGAAGGCTTTAATTCTAAGGAACTGGAAACACGATTTATCGTACTGATGGGGAAATCTGAATCTATTTCTACTGTGGAAACAGTTCCTATTTTCTGATTTGAAGTTAATTCTATAGATCTTTCTCCTTTGTTTAAACAAACAACAGGGATAGCTGAATTCTGACTCTGACTAAGGACTTGGGCAATAAGAACATCTCTTTTGAAATTACTTTTCTCTGTAATCAGAGTACGCTCTGACTCTAATAATTTTCCTTGACTGTTAACTACTTTTGCTAGGAAACAAATCTTCTCATAAGGTGCTACTGTTATATGCTCGGTAGGGCATATGAAAAATTGTGAATCTGATTCTGGTTCGGCGACTAAAATTTGCCTTATTGGCTGAACTGAAGCTGGCTGACTGGAAACTGACTGACTGGAAACTGGCTGACTGGAAACTGGCTGACTGGAAGCTGGCTGACTGGAAACTGACTGACTGGAAACTGACTGACTGGAAACTGACTGACTGGAAACTGACTGACTGGAAACTGACTGTCTGGAAACTGACTGTCTGGAAACTGCCTGGGTTGATCCAACTGGATTCAACAACTGGAACTGATTACCCTGGGGTCTGATTTCTGGAGCGGTTGTCCCTCTGGATGCAACCGGCCGACTTGATCTGCTATCAAGTAGAGGGGGTTTCCTATTTCTTTCGGAAATCTGAACTGAGCTAAGTCTATTAGCATTAAGTTGTCTGTCATCCTCGCGGAGATGGTGTGTCCTATTTCGACACTTTACTAACTTTCCGGCTGGGTAAATCTCCCATTGATTCCGGTTAAAAAAATCCATCCCTAGTAGGATGTCTGTCTGAAAGGTGGCGACTGTGTCCACTATACAACATTTCGCGGGGTATACCGCGTTTCCAATTTCTAAATATAACTCAATTTCTCCATATGTGGGTATGGGTGTGCCCGTAACTCCTCTAAGTTGGCAGGATGGTGCCTTAAGTTCATATTTATAATTGTACTCTCTAGTAATTCATCTACGCATTGTTTCTTAATTAACGTTGCGTGTGCTCCTGTATCTAGGAGAGCAGTTAAATCTTGGTTATCCGTACTACAATTTATTATTAAATCTAAGAGGTCCGCACCTATTATCCTGATGGGGAGTTTGTGTGCGTATCTGGGCTTACTACTGTAATTTAGGAGGGAGGAGGTTGAACTGCTGCCTCCAATGTAGGGTCTAAAAAAGGGATCACATGGTCTTCTATGGGAGGACCTGGATCATATTCTACGGGGATATCATACGCTGAAGGGTGTTCTTGAAAACTGTTCTCTGGGGAAAATGATTCCTCCCCGGGTACTTCTACGTACCGAACTAGTTGACCTTGCTGGTTGTATTGGGGTTTATACATGGGGTAAGAGTGTGGGTGACCCTGTGGTCGTGATTTATTGGGTTGGTAGTTCGACTGAGGCTGGGAATGGACTGGTTTCTGGGGATTGGTTGACTTTTGGGATACGTTTTGGGGACGTGGTTGGTTTGGTTTCTGAAAGTGGGGTCTATACCCTGCAGGGGCTTTATCAGCACACTTTTGGCGATCGCCACGGCGATGACCATGTTCGTGACAGTGGGAGCAATACGAGGGGTAATTACATTGACTTATCATATGCCCGAAACTATCACAGTTAAAACACTGTGGAGGAGGGCGTGTATTCTGGGTTTGGGGGGCTTGTTTCTGGGGTGTTCCCTGTATTTGCCTTGGTTTATATTGTTGTTGTTGTTGGTATTGGTGTTGTGGCTGCTGCTGAATATACTGTACAGGGGTTTCTCTACCCTTTCGGTAGGTTTGGTTTGCTAAATCGGGGTGATGTTCCCGTGTTTTGTTTATGGCTACACTGACAGGTTTGTCAACATTTAAAAACTCCTGAAACTTTTTTTTAGGCGCTCCGGGTAAGTTTTGGTAAATGGTTGTGGCTACTATTAGATTTCTTTGTTTCGAAGTAAAAGTTATGCCACATGCATTTTCTGCGGCCCGGAGGGCTTCTCCTACAAGTTTGTGTGTACGTGTAATAAAATTGTTTAAATCCTCGTGTTCCTCTTTCTTCCATTTAACTTGGAAGACTGCTTCTAATGTGGCTAAGGGTTGTGCAAGGGTTATTTCTTTAAAAAATTCTAATAGGTTTTGTTTAAAATCGTCCCATGTTATAGCTTCGCTAATTGATGGGACGTAAGTGACTGTGTCATGGGCATTTCCCTCTTTAGGGTCAATAAATCTTTTTGCTTCTCTGATTTTTATATCATCATCGGTAATATTCTCGCGTAAGAAATGTTGCTCTAAAGACTCAACCCAAGGTCTTACGCGCGGTTCAACAAAACGATTATCTATGGTCCCCTTAAAAATTAAAACAGTATGAGGAAGATTTACTAATCTGCCTAAGTTAATATATGCTGGGGCGGGGGTTTGAGACTGAGACATACTGACTTGTGTGTTTGGAATATGTTTGAAGGGCGCGGGGTAGGTGGAAAAATGGGTGTAGGTAATTCTTCGATGTCAGAAAGCGCACCGTCTGAATCGCTCATATGTGAAGGTACTTATTAATGTTCTAATTAGGTCTGCTTGACCGATCTTAATTCATGGAATGATCACTTAAGGGGTTTTCCTAACTACACTATCTAAAAAAAATAATGCACAACAATTTGCCTAACTCGGGGAAAATTTGAAAAGATTGCAAACAAAAAAAAATGTAAACAAAATTTCACTCAAATGTACGTGATGGTATGGTAATACTATGTTTGGTACATTAAATAAAATTATACTATACTAACTAGAATAGTAAAAATAACTGAAAATAACTGTGACAATACTGTTTTCAATAAAAAGAGTGTATCACTGGTGTCTGTAGTGTTCACTGTGTTTTTTGTTAATTCTGGCTCAATACTAAATATTAATTGTTAATAATAATGACTTTTCAAATGTTTAGAAATTATTTTAAAAAAAGTTTTGTACTTAGATTCCTATGGCGAAATCCTTTTGAGGTGTGTCCTGAAGACGTGTCTGGCTGGCCACTTGTTCCTAGATGAAAAGTAGGCGTGAAGAACTTGGAGTCGTAACGCACCGGTTCACGGGTGGATGTGACGAACTCGAAGTCGTGACACGCCGGTCAACTGGGTGTTGGTTCTGGTTCCAGGTCTGGAAGACTGGAAGAATCCTGGAGTCGTGAAGATCCTGGTTAAAGGGTCTGGAGGACTGGAAGAATCCTGGAGTCGTGAGATCCTGGTTAAAGGGTCTGGAGGACTGGAAGAATCCTGGAGTCGTGGAGATCCTGGTTAAAGGGTCTGGAGGACTGGAAGAATCCTGGAGTCGTGAAGATCCTGGTTAAAGGGTCGCCAGTTGTTAACCCCTCCGTCTATGGCCCTGGGGTGGTTCGGATTGACGGGGGTTCTGGTTTAGGAGGCAAGCAACGGATAGGTGCCTTGAAGTGGTTTTTCTTCTATGTTACTCTCCGAGTTCTTCTATAGTGGCTCGGAGGACTCTGGTAGATTTGCAATCTAAATGCTGAAGGTTCCGGATTCTTCTTATAGCGTATCCGGAAAGTTTTCTAAGTTTTTCTGAAGAGAGCAAGGCTCGAAGGACAATAAAAAGTTTCTTCACTGTAATTTACTGCTAAAAAAATACAGGTAGTGCTCAGCCTCTGAATTAGCTTCTGAATGACAATGGATGAATTTGAATGGGTTTATATACCCAAAAACTGCTAACATTATTATTATTAAATGCTAAGAAGGCTGTATTATTTTTGCACAATATTTAAAAATAGTAAATTTTTTAGCTGTGGTAAGGCTTGAACGAGTAAACAAAATATTTGAAGACGAAACCATATTTTTATCTTAAACCGCGACTTTTCAGATCTGATGTTATCATGATCTGCCAAGTTAACTAAAGTGGAAATCGGACTATGCATCTTTACACTAAAATATGCATATGAGTGAAATTTTAAGGTTTAAGATGTACAATTTTAATGCTTAGGCAAGACATGATCTCATTGTTTATAACGAAAGAGAGTGTATACAAAATGTGAACATTGCAAAGCTTAACAGGATTCCTTATTAAGCGAAATCTAAAAAATGATTATGAGATTTTAAAAAACAACAGGTCACCAATTATTTAGCAAAGTTGAAAGTGAATCAAATATTTTATCCAAACTCGCGTTGGGCGATTTTGGTCCTTATGTAAAAATGAATACACACACGTACATACATAGGAGTATAGGCATTATATAAAGTTAAATATATAAGATTATACATGAACCATATAACACATGAATTTTTAAAATGGATACTTTTTCTTACAATGGATACAGAGACTATATAAATGAATACAAGAATTACATGAAGGATAAGATAATATAGGAATATGGGAATTATTTATGGTTCATTTTTACACTTCTTTATTTGTTTTCCTCACGGAATAAGAGACACTCTAAAGCCATACCTTAATCGTGTGTCCAAGGATTTTTTATCCTTTTGCCAATATCTCATTAGAGCGCTTGAGCGCTTTCCCTTGAGGATAAAACATGCAGTCGGCGTGGCCTCTAACGATAAGGATTCTCTTTCAGGGATGCGATTCCTTCCGCTCGATTCGTTCTCTTGAAGGGATATAGCAAAGAAGGATTCTCCTTTTACACTAAATACACCAGTCGCAAAGGAGAGGAGCTGGTGAGTAATGGTCAATTTTTTTTTCAACTGGGATGTTTTTGTTTCGTTTAAATTTTAACCTCCTTTCGTTTCTTTATATTAAAGCCTACCTACGGAGTCCTTATCATAAAGGTTCATTTTATTGATAAACGTTCGTACAAAAATTGTCTCACGGCGTCCTCTGAAGTGGTCATTGCAAAATGCGAGTCCCACTGATGATTTTTCTGACCAGTCTGCGTCAGCGTCTTGTAGTTCAGGACGGTGCTATTCTGAATGGTTGCTAATTTTGGCTCCATGTTTTCCAAATGAAATGTAAATAACGTCCAGATAAAAGGAAATCCGGACTATGACACCCATGAATGACATAAGACTCTGTAGTAGGCTTCGTTTATATTCTGTCAAAATTTATTTAAAAAACGTACTACGCGTGTGTTAGCTCTGTTACATAAATAAAATTGTCAGCCATATTGATATTAATAATGAACAAAATGTCGCTCCACTTGACAGTTTTTCCGCTAAAACAGTTTTGTCCGTTTTCGGATGATTTTAATTCTCTCGATCTTTGGCAGTTGGAAAATCCAAGGGTTAGTTTGTGCTTCTACTGGGAACCTCTCAAAAGATCTGTAAGTACAGGGATTTTCATTTGTTCGCCTCGCCAGCGCCCGTGGCGTGGCTCAGTGGGCAACACCGTTTCCTTATAAGCGAACTAAACACACTAAGTTCGGGGCTCGACTCCCGATGATACTAGCTAATAATAATTCAATGGGTTGACAACTTGACACAATGGGCCGCATTAGTCTGGCCTGAGCGATGTGACGTCAGTTTCTGACTCCTCACGCGTTTTTATTTGTTTACTCTTTAATACTTGTAACTGGAATAAATCCAAGTGAAGAACCGAATTTCAGTTGTAAGCATTGAATTCAGGACATTGAGTGAAATGAATATAATATCATACATAGCGATAGAAGAGATCCATTCTCTAAATCGAAAGGAGTTGAACGAAATATTAAGCACGGTGAACATTGATGCTCATCTTATCTCAATTTAATGCTTTTTCTTTCTTTGTCTTGGTCTTTGTACTGTGAGAGGAATCCTGAAAAGTCAGGGATGCCATTCGGAAGTTCATTTCTGTACCTTTCTCTTCGCAAAAATATTAAAGTTTCCATGTCTATCCCTCTCTCTACGGACCTCCCTTTGCAGGTCTAAAACAGATTTCGTTATCGTACGATATGAGAATGATGTTATTTTGAAAATGTGGTTGAGCACTCGAAAAGTTGGTATGTCTGCGAACATGAAGAATGTACGAGTGAAACAAGAGTTGTAAAGGTTAACGTCCATATCCCATACACCCTGTTATTTTTTATTTTATTGGGTTCAGAATCCCAGCTGAACCCAAACGAGTAGAAAGGACGCGCCAGTGCCCCCCCCCCCCCAAAACAATTATGCCACAAGAGCCCAAAAATGCCAGCTCTAAATTAAGTGAATTTTTTACTACCCTCACAATTATGAGATGGATATATACACACCTTAACTTAATATATACAAGCAATGGCGCATCAATCAGCTTAGTCATCATATCGCCTTGGGACAACAATGGCTCTTTTTCTTCTAGATTTTCTAACACACCCCAAGGAAGTTTCAAGTGAAGGATAGGGAACCAACCCTGGGTCGGGATGCTGAGGGGATGCTGGTCCGCCGGTTCGTTGTAACGTAATATGCAGAAAAGACAACCGTTCAGATCTTGGCAGTACTGGGGTTCGAACCCACGACTGAGCGCAGTGGCGGACTAACTCATTAAACATCACCGGCCAGGTATTGCCATAGGGGCCTACGACAGGGCTACTTCTAAGACAATTTTAGTGGGTGAGTAAAATAATTTTTTTTTGTATTTGATAACAAATAAATCATATCTATATGTTGATGCATATATACTCATATATACATGCTCTTATTTTATTGTAGTAGGTGGGTGAAATCTTTCTGTACGTGGGCAACTACCCATCTACTTGGGTGCCCACCTACTAAAATAAAGCAAGAGTATATGAGTATATACGCATCAACATATGCATTTCATTTGTGATCAAATACAAATAAACTATTTTAATTGTCTTAGAAGTAGCCCTGGCCCACGGAATGTCTCATTTCTGTAAAATTATTTTTAGAATATAGAAATAATATTACAAGTAAGTAATAGTATGGGTGCAAACAAAAGATTAAAGTATCTGCGTAAAACTGTTTGAACAAATCTAAGATTTTTTAGACATTATTTAATTTTCAAATTGTGTTATACTGTGAACTTCATAAAAAGATCTTTGATAAAACACAAATTTATGTATTATTTTTTTATTATAAATTTAATATTTAGATTTAAACTTGTAATGCTGTTCCATGTTGTGAAGTTAATCTATAAATCAAATATTATTCATGATATATTCATTGATTCTGTCACTGGAGTAGCCTCCTCAATTCGATAGAACAGCTAGTCAACCGATCAATAATTGTTGAATCCATATCCAGTTCATCCACTAGTGCTTTCTCTACAGCCATCATGTACGATTCCAAACTCTATAGCATTGCGCAATCTTATTATTTTCAGCTTGGAAAATAAGCGTTCACATTGGACCTGCGTGACTGACAGTGTGTACGACTTTGTGGACCTGATAGAGATTGTCATATACTTTTTAGTTTAATTTTAGTTTAAGTTCAAGTTCAATCTGTTATAATATGTTCAAAAACCGCGGCCTAGATGGCAACTTGGGTCTACACCACAAGCTGCACCCTATAGAATAGTAAAATTCTCAGTCATAGATTTCATTGGATCTCTCAAAGAAGATCACAGCACAACAATGAAATTCGATTCAAGAGGCTAGAGCAGACAGCAGAGGCATACTATAGTTTACTAATAGTCTTGTGTATTCAATAGTTACTAAACAAATTGCCCACAACAGACAACGGATCAAAAATGTTAATTTAACCTCTTAACGACCGAAGTTTTTGTAGGGTTAAGTTATGAGTATGTGTATTGGAAACGGTACATATTCGACCAAGTGGTCCAAAAAGAGGTTAAAAGTGCTAAAGGGTAAGTAAAGCGATTACTCACACGCATTATAAGCTAGATGGAAGGTACAATAAAATGCACAATGGGTCCAAAATCCACTATGAACCACACATCTGGCCTTAGGCGTCACGAAGACGACGTAACGTCATGATAATGCAAATGAGTCTCGTGCATACAACATCGCGTTCTCATTGGGTGCATTAATGACAAGAATGCACGATCAAGTGTGTGCCCATTTAATTTCAAATTCAAAACTTGGCGGAGGCATCAATGCTAGGAAAGCCGCCATTATCTCAGTGTTCGAAAGATTCACATTATAAGCTTTTGGAAAAAAGTGTTGGTCATTTGAATGAGGTTTTTAGTCTGGTTATTCTACTGCGGGGGTACCAACACACGGAGGGCCCACGAGCCATTTGGTCTGTGGACCGCCTGGCCAGTCCGCCTCTGACTCAGCGGAGTTTCAGTACTGCCCGGCGGCACCCTAACCGGTCGAGCCACGAGACGCCCAAATAATAGTTGTAGAACAAGTAATTCACGATGATTGAGAGATTGGTGAGATGGATGTGTAAAAGATTTAATTTTGCAGCTTTGACTTTTTTAAATTTTAATTAAATAACTTTTCATTATGAATTGCAATATACGAAGTAGACTCGTGAATCACTTTAAACTGTCAGATACGAATTGATGGAGAGGTGAAAAAAGTCCCTGATATTGCCTCAAGCGAATACTTCGATACTAGGCCCAGAGAAAGTCAAATCGCCGCTCATGTCTCTTGTAAAAGTCCAAAGGTATCTCCTTTTTATTCTTTCCATTTCAACTTTGTTATTGTTTTACTGTACAGGGTGGGCCGTAAGTTTCCATACATAGGAAAATTTAAATACGTGCGTCGGTATTTGGATCAGCAGTTTCCGGATGCTTGGATTGGTCGGCGTGGTCCTGTGGAGTGGCCTCCCAGATCCCCAGATCTCACCCCCCTTGATTTCTATCTTTGGGGCACTTGAAGGCCATGGTGTATCAGGAAAAGATACGAGACATAAATCATCTAAAGGAACGTATCACCAACGCCATTACAAGCATAACGTCAACTGTGCTAATGCGTGTTCAACAGTGGGGAACACGTATTGAAATGTGTTTTCAAAACAATGGCAACCATGTAGAGCATATTATATAAATAAAAATGGTTGTCCATAAAAAAATGTTTATTTTTCCTATGTATTGAAACTTACGGCCCACCCTGTATATTGAATTTAACTGCATGCAAATACAACTTTAAGGAATGTCTTGAAATCTTCTCAAACGTATAGCTATTACTTAAAGACCTCAAAGGCCAGGACTGCCGAGGCACCCCCACCCCAACTATGGGAATAAATATATGTAAACATCCATTTAATCTAACATACGAATCCGATCTTATTATAATACTTAACGTAATAGTTACTGAACTTTAGTTTCTTCGAAGTTTAGCTAAAAAATTACACTAAGTTTGTGTCGAAATATCTTAGAATGCGTCACGAGATTTTCGGCCAAAATAATAATCATTATTATAAAAGTTCCCTTTTCTCCGAAGGTTATCGCCAGTCGTGATCAGATTATGGCAGAATTTATGGCAGCAGAAGAAGAGTTCAGAGGGAAGATAATTTCCAGACCAAATAATTGGTAAGCAGTAAAAGACAATATACTGTTGTCTGTTATTGGTGGTTAACATCAGTATAAAGAACCATGTCACAGGGTTATTATAATAAGCGTTATTATATCACTTAAATACTTTTTGCTCATTTACCTTTCAATATTGACCACTTGGATTCTTTCCTCTTTTAACGAAAGGGTTTTCTGTCAGCCTTAAAAACAATTAAAATTTGAATACTATATAGTTCAGTCGTTACGGTAGCGAACTCTCAGCGGGGAGGCTCTGGTTCGCTCCTACCTGCTGGCTCCTGGAGTTCAATTGAGTTGGCCCCTTACCCTATTGATGCTCTGGCTAATAGTGACCTATAGGAACACACACACCCCGACATCATGAGGAAATCACCTTCCTAGTCGTTACCTTTACTTAGAGTAAATCTTTCACTTGTCATTAGATTTGCCTAAATGCGCACTTGATTATACCCGTCCCTCCTAGGAAATAGTGGCTAAACGACAAAAGTAAAGAACGGCAGAAAACTTAATTAAACGTTGTACCAATTTGAAAGTAGAATAGCTTTTGAACATATTTTGTGAAAATATCTTCAAAAGTTTGAAAGTTGTCACTTTCAAATTGGTACTGCGTTTTCTGGGCGTTTTGCACTTAGCCACAATACCAATTTCCAATTCAATTTTAAAATCAGACTTGATCAGCAATGTTAACGATAATGGGTAATTATTTAAACCCAAAATCTCATCACACGAACTTTAGCCATATCGTCTGTAAGAAGGTAGATTACAATGCGGTAAAAGTACCCTGAGAAGACCTTTCCGAACTAAGTTTTCTTTTAGTGAATAGGAAGTTTTGAATTTTTGATGTTCAGGCACAGGATGCCAAAACTGTTCACATGTTCAGAGTAATCACTCGCTCAAAATATAGTTAAAAATTAGTATTGTTTGAGTGGACAGTAATCGTATCTCGGAGACAAAAAAGATTGGGAGTGTGAGAAGCGAGGGGTTTAACGGCCATCACTACAAATGGGGGGGGGGGATTATCACCACTTGTACATATTTTAGTTTGGATAATTGCTCTCTTTGAACAGGGGTGGATACATTGTAATCCCGAACCAAATTGAGTTCTGGCAAGGACAGACAAATCGAATGCACGATAGGATTATTTTCAAAAGGGAACAAGAAAATGAAGTGGACTCCAGTCTGACTCAAAAAGGAGAAGACGGATGGCTTATTGAAAGATGGGCTCCCTAGATTCCCTAATCAATGGTATGACCATTCCTGATAGACCAACTTCTCAAGACCATTATAGATATCATTAACAAGAATACTTAGTTCACTGACTAAAAACAAGACCTTAAAAACTGATTGTAACTAACTCTTAAAATAAGGAGAGACAATCATTAAAAAAATAATTTTAGGAAAACGGAATCTTTGGATTTTTTTTTTCCCCTAGACTTCATCAATGACAAACAAAATATTAATTTTGCTGCAACAAGAAGGTATTACAATAGGAGGCTATACGCGAGATGCTCATAAAAGACTAAACTTAAGCACGATAAACTGATAAAAAAAAAAAACTCGTTAAAGAATAAAAAAGTAAGATATTTACCACATTTCAATTTCGATATTAAACAATTATCTTCTTAACAACTAAATCAAAGGTTCCCCCGCCCCCAACCTTTTTTTCCCGCCTTTCTTATAAGAGCGTCCCGTGACTCGGCAGTGCTGGGACTCTTCCCCAGTTGTGGGTTCGAACCTCAAGTGCTGCCCAGAACCGACCAGTTGTCTTTCCTCTATCTTACCTCGAGGCGAGGCAGCGAATCGGCCAACCCCACTTGACTCTGGCTAAAGTATTTCTGGCTCGGGCCCCCAACTTCTTGGGGAAATTGGAGGTTACCATTGCCTTTTATTTAAATCTATTTGGGTAACTTCAATTTAAAAGACACGAAAAATTATCACTTGACCTCTGCAAACAATTTTCCTCATTGTCTCCAAGATCATAATACCCTTTGTTCATAATTAGTTACCGTTAACCGAGGCCCGCCTGGGAAGAAGTGGCTAAGCGACAAGTAAAAAAAATGTCGTTAAAAGTTGTACCAATTTGAAAGTGGGACAACTTTTGAAGATATCTCGACGAAATATCTTCAGATATTCAAGTTATTCCGGATTAAATGGGAAACCGAATTCGCCATGACCAACCTAAGCTACCTTGTGGGGAGATCGTAAGTCTAGTTAAGTAAGTTGCGCGAAACTCAAACTACATTTATCTAAAACTTTCAAATCTATGACCTCGAAGAGCCGTTATCTTCCTCGAGTCAATGGTAAAAAGGCGAGATTGCAGTTTCATAACAGCGTAAAAAACTGAGGTTATAAAAGAAAAGAAAAGAATTATTCATTTTAATTTTCTTGATTGTCAAAATTTCCCTTTGGACACCTGCAAAAAGAAGAAAAAAATTAATGAACCACCAGTTTATATAATTTTCACAACTTTTAAGATGCATTACGAGCATCAGAAACTTCCACCACAGATTCTGTACAACTTTTTCAGGAGAAATGTTCTTTAATTTCTTTGTCGGCAAAAAAATAAGACTTGAAAAGCTAGTTTCATCTCTCGTTTTGAACTAAACGGAACATTCAACACACACTAAGATAATTAAAACTGACTGGACAATTTTGGAAAATTTACAATAAAATGAGCGACTAATTTCATCTCAAAACAGTAAAATGAGTAGGATGCAACTAGTTATAAAATTAAAGAATTTACAATATGGTTTGATCAGTTCCTTTTCGCGTAACAATTTCAAAGCCAAATAAGTGGTAAACCAAACGTGTTATCGTTACCGTACCTTCGTTGTGGCAGACCGTCGTAGATACGTCAAATTTTCGCTCCGATGAAGAAATGAGTCTGATAAAATCGTGCGTTCCTCCTCCCACACCGAAATAATAGTTCTTTGACGCCAATAAACTGATCATTACGGTTAAGAAATCCTGGTAAAGCTTGAACTTAATTGGACTATTTTTACTTAATTTGGCCCTTAAACAATTGTTTACTCTGTTGAACCCTATGTAGCAATGGCAAAAATGTTAAATTCTTTGATAAAATAAATATTATCAATCGATCAATTTTGTACATTCCACCCACACAAAACCACTTCGGTGTGTCAACCAACCTATACCCAAACCTTACATAGGCTAAACCAAACCCTTCTCTTCACACTTCCTAAATTAGTTACGGGTCTTCTTAGCCCAGCAGTAAAACAAAATTCACAATCCAATGATTTGAACTAGATTCCGAATTGTGTGTGTGTGTGTGTGTTTGAGATAATAGGTGCCCAGCATAGGCTAGCATAGTCCATAACAGCGAATATATTGTTTGTATACGAGTGATGTTTCCTGCTGGTGTCCAAAGTTTGTGCCTGTTAATACCTTAACCCTTTAATGCCCAGTGTGTGAAATTTTCATCGTTAACTTTGGGAACTGGAAGGTCTAAAATTGCTTCCAATGTGTGAAATTCAACACATTTCGTATTTTATTAATTATGAAAATAAGACTTTGTAAAATATATTTTTCAGTTATTTTGGGTCCAATTAAACGATTTTTATATCCCAATTTTTTTTTTTTACTTTTCGACTTAATTTGGGTATGAAAGGGTTAAGCGTGTTAACCCTTTACGGACGAGTCCGCAGCATATGCGGTCACTCTTGTTACCAGAACGTATAGGTTTTATTGTTATTGAAAACTAAATATTTTAGTAACTAGTCACTGAAATGACACACATTTTGGGTTCCTTTCCCGACAACTAAATGACATCTATATACCGGGTGTCCGAGAATTATCTGTACAATTTTTGGCTGTTATTAAAAGTCAACCATGAAGTGTAGAAATTCCAGTGTTGTCCCATTTTACAGAGAAACTCATTAAGTTTTTTCTGATAACAAGTTTTGACAAGTTTTTTCTTTTTTGTACGCGGGTGACAGACATTGATGATTTAAAAGCAAGAATCACAGCTGCTATTGAGCGAATTGATGTGGATATGCTGCAGCGTACATGCCAACATTTGGATTACCGATTGGATGTTTTGCGAATCACTGATGGTGCACATATCGAATGTTTGTAACAACGTTACTTTAATAAAAGAAACTTTTGAAAATACAGATTCTAAATAATCTTGTTTAAGAATTTTACGTGTGTTATCAAGAATTTTATTAAAAGATGAAATTGTACAGATAATTTTCGGACACACTGGAATTTCTAAAAAACTTGTCAAAACTTGGTATTAGAAAAAACTTAATGAGATTCTTCGTAAAATGGGACAACACTGGAATTTCTACACTTCATGGTTGACTTTTAATAACAGCCAAAACTTGTACAGATAATTCTCGGACACCCTGTATAAACACGTAGAAACATTTATAGAAACGAGGCATTGTAGTACAATTTATATTATTATTTCTGGTGGACCTTAAGGTACCATCCGTCGTTAAAGGGTTAAGTCTTGACGTACATTTGTTTTTAATGTCCTGAATGTGGTTTGCAAAAGATAATGATGTGTTGTATGTGACCCCAAGTATTTTCGTCCTGTGAGTGTGTGGAATGTTTAGCTGAGCAACTACCTTTCAGGAAAATACATGTCACATTTAATGGCAAGTCTTCCAAAAACAAGCTTTTTCCGAACGGGGTTCCTCAAGGCTCTGTTCTCTCACCAACACTGTTCAACTTATACATGCATGACATTCCAACACCCACAGATAACAAGCTTACCTTATCATCATATGCAGATGACATCACTAACATCCAACAACAACAACAACAACATCGACACCGCTACAAATAACCTACAAACATACATAAACAGTATACAAGACTGGCTCACACACGATAGGCTCAAAGTAGCGCCCACAATAAATGCAAAAAACTTCCTTTGTCTACGTGAAGGTCAAAATATAATGATAAAAACCCACTCTAATAGAGTTTATTTCCACAACAGTTTCGATGACCACTGGCATCCTCTTCGGGTGGATACAGACTCTGTCTATTAGAGTGGGTTTTTATCATCATATTTTGACCTTCATGTAGAAAAATGAATTTTTTTGCATTTATTGTGGGCGCTACTTTGAGTCTATTGTGTGTGAGCCAGTCTTGTATACTGTTTATGTATGTTTGAGGTTATTTGTAGCGGTGTCGATGTTGTTGTGGGTGGATGTTAGTAACGTCATCTGCATATGATAATAAGGTAAGCTTGTTATTTATGGGTGTTGGAATGTCATGCATGTATAAGTTGAACAGCGTTGATGAGAGAACAGAGCCTTGAGGGACCCCGTTCGGAAAAAGCTTGTTTTTGGAAGACGCCATTAAATGTGACATGCGAGTATCTTCCTGAAAGATAGTTGCTCAGCCACCTTTTGGTGTTATTGTGCATGTTTTTGTTGAGTATTTTGTTTATGAGAGGGAAGCGTGAGATAGAATCAAATGCTTTACTAATGTCTATTGTTGCTAATAGTGTACGTTGAGCTGGTCGTCTGGAGTTGATGCCATCCACGATGTGCTGCGTGAGGTTAGTGAGTAATGTCGTGGTTGAGTGGTGAGGTCTGAACCCATGTTGAGTAGGCGATAGTGGTATGTGTGGGTTGGTGATTTGTAAGATTAGTCTTTGTTACTTTGGAAGGTGTGCATAGTAAAGTAACGAGTCTATAGGAAGCTGGTTCTGTTGGATTTTTGTTTGGTTTGAGTAGTGTAATAATTTTACCTTATTTCCATGTCAGGAATAATAAATAGTGTTGGTATGAATATGTACTGATGTTAGAGAGTTAGTATTCCCTGTGTGCCCAAGTGTTTAAGGTGTATGTTAGATATGTTGTCTGGTGCAGCAGCCTTCAAATTCTAAATGTTTTTGATGATCTTGGTGGTCTGGTCTGTATTGAAGGGTGTAATGGTCGTGTCGAGTAGTCTGTAGGTTTTCTTGTGTCTGGCTGTTTGTCTGTCTGCGTGTTTCTGGTTGTTTTCTGTTTAAGTGACTTATCTTTGCGAAGTGATTAACTAGAATGTTAGCTTCTTGTGTATATGTTGGGATATTATTTTGGCTGCGACAGATAGCCGCGTGTGAGGTGTGAATGCCGCTGTTAGAATGAGTAATGCTGTTTATAGTCTCGTATAGCCTGGATGTATCTGTGGAGTGGTTTAGTGTTATGAATTCCCTAAATGTTTGTTCGTTTTTCAAGTTTGTTGTTTATTTCTGTGTTGAGCTGTTGTATCTGCTATTTTATGGCTTGTGTGTGTGGTGTTTGTGTTATATTTGAGGTTGTTACGTTGCCTTATGAGGTGGGCTATTTCTCGTGTAATTTGGGTTGTATTTTCTAATGTTGCCCTCGGGCATGTATTTGTTTGCATTATTGATGATCTGATTGAATGTCTTGAGTGTTGTATTGATGTTTATGATGGGGGTGCTGTTTAGTGTGGTGAATTGTTCCCCATCAGCTTTCTTGTAATTTCTGTAAGTGTACCTAAGGCTGTTGGAGCAGAGTGTAGAACGTGTTGTAACGATGATGGGCAGGTGGTCTGATGACAGTTGTTTTTCTGTTCTCGTGTGTGTGTGTGTGTGTGTGTGTGTGTGTGTGTGTGGTGTGTGTGTGTGTCCAGTGAGGGGGAACAGAATGTTATGTCTGGGGAGGAGTTTGAGTATCCTGCTTGATGTGGTATGTGTGTATGTTCTTCTGTGTTGTTAAGAATGAAGAGGCTGTTTAGTTGTGTGGCTATGTTGGCGCCTCTGGTGTTGTTTTGGTTGTGCAAGTACCAACTAGTGTCTTTAGCGTTGAAGTCTCCTAAGATGACATTAGTGAGAGAAGCTACATTGTGTTAACTGTGGATTGTAATTGGCTGGCATCTGAGGTGAACTATCTGGTGGGATGTAAATGTTGATGAGTATGGTAGTGTGTTTTGCGCGTGTTTTAATGTTAACTGCCTGTATTTCTATCGTGTTATCTGCTTGCATTATGTTTGTAATGTTTCGGGTGGCATCAGTGTAGCTAATGCTTTTACGTATGCAAGTGATGAGTCCACCCCCGTGACCCCGAGTACGATCTTGACGGATCGCCGTGAAGTCAGGGATGGTGGGTGTTTTGTGCGCGCGTTATAGTTTTGTTTCTTGTATAAGTGCTATGTGAATGTTTTGTTTGTGTACGAATTCCCTAAGCTGCATGATTTTGTTTGCGAGGCCATCTACGTTGTACTGTAATATATTATTATGCTTCTGTGTGTGTCTCATGGTCCTATTGTGTCAATATCTATGTATGGTGACGTGTGTAAGTTGTAGTGGGGCCTGGATTAGTCTTAATGTCGCCAGAGAGTAAGAGTAGTCCGGGGAGCATGTCCGGCACGCAAGTGCTCCCCGTAAATGAAAAAATAGCACGCTGGTATAGGTCCAGCCCCAGGAGTCGATCGGCACTCTGACCGTGCCACGCAACAGGCCGACGACTGCCAGTCTGGCCAACCGTAGACAGCCCGCTACACGGAGATTTGAGGAAGTTTGGCCACCAGCGCGTTGATGTCTTCGGTTTGACGTTCCACGTTTTTTCGTTGACGTTGACGCGCTGACGTATCCCGCACTGGAGGATACAGCCACTGCTAGAAGCTTCCTCATCAGCTGCTAACTTTTGGTTTTATTGTACGCAGATTGTTATTACTGTGAATCTATTAAAAAAAATTATCTATTATTGTGTGCTTATCCTTTGTCCGCAATTTTGTGTTGCTCTCTTTGTCGGAATTCAGAGAATGTATTGCCCGCCTGTCTGCTAAATTGCTCTAATATGGACTCTTTTTCTTCCTTTAATTTATACTAGAAATATGTCTAAAATCCAATACAGAAATCTTCTTGGGAAGAATTTACACACGCTAGAGTGCTCCTTGATCTTCGTACACGCGAGAGAGAATAGCAGTCGTAAATTACCTCTGAAAATAGGAGTATCTGAGGAGGGTGTTTACGGCAATAATTCGGAAAAATTTCAAGTTTTCACGTTGGTGTTCATTGCCATTCCTTTAGCCCCATTCTTTCTACTACTCGTAATACCCCGATTCAAGCAACTCTCGGAGTTCACGTTTGATTCCCGCTGTGGGAGAAATAAGTTTTCTGATTATTACTTAAAGACCTTATCGAAGATGACAATCATAATTCGAAGTCATTCATTCACTCGTTCACACAAAAAAAAAAAAAAACCTAGAAAATGCGCAAAAGGATACACTTCTCCATGAGGCTTCAGACATTCGTCGAACACTTTAATCAATTTAGCGTGATTGTGTGGATTATAAATGGTTTCACTAGTCAAAACGAAGTCAAATTTGTTTCCATCTTCGACCCCAACCAACTCCGCCTCATCGATTCTCTCACCCTCCGAAAATACTCGCTGGGGAAGGCCTCCCCAATCTCCCGAATAAAATTTAAATTTGGCGTTACAATACTTTTCTAAGCGTTTCTCCGATGAAGCGTTTAAGTTTACTTCGGGGAGGATGTTTGGAAGGTTCAAGATAACATTGGGGATTGTGACAACATTCAACACTTCCTCATTCTGGTAAAAAAAAATAAATAAATAAAATAAATAATAATTCAGTAAAGAATGAAAACTGCCTCCAAAAATACTCGCTTTAAAATGCACAAATCAATGCGAGAAAACTTTTACCAAAGTACCTATATCTAGTTAGACCATGCTCGTACAAAATTTCACACACTCGTGAAGTTGAGGAAAAACCAGCGAGACCATAATTTACGAAAGTCCCACAACTATCAAAATTTTGAGCTTCACATCCAGTCAGTGAGTGGAAATTTGTGAAGCTGCACTCAAAATTTAAGAGTCTCGTGAGGTTAAGTAAACGTTACACCCTTATTGGCTCCAGAAACTCTGTTCAAAATCATTTAGATGAAATTATTTACGCGTTAAAATTCGACCGTGGACCAACTAGATATAGGTAAGCTTTGCTTTTACTCCAAATTAAAGGGAGAAAAAAGCTCCGCAAATAATTTAAATATTTTTTTCGTGGGAAAAAGTCAGAGTACAAAATTGCTTACAATTATCACTCTCCTCTTTTCTCGTCAGGTTTCTCATTACTCGGGAATATATTAGGGTACAATCGTAATTCTTCAATTAAGAGAACATTGAATGGACATTCACAAATGATAATAGAAACTTATTAACAGCAACCATTAAGAATTTGCTCAACCTAACCAATTGTGTTGGGTGTATTCCAGTCCTTTTCCTTTTTAATTAAGGAAACCTCGCTCATGAGAATCAGCTGACAATACATCAGTGTGTTTAAATTGACCAATTGGAGATTTACATACATTTTGGACCAATCGAGAAGCATGAAATACTGATTTCTTCTTCCTGCTAGTAATAAATGTATTTTAGCACATTGAGAAGAGCTTCGATCTCAAAGCCCAACACACTGCCACATAATGCAATGTTGATCTATAAAACTTAAATAGAAAAACTTTCAAACTAGAAATGTAGAACGTATATGAGGCCCTCCTAAGAAGTGGCTAAGCCACAAAAATAAAAACGCCAGAAAACGCAATTAAAGTTATGGCACTAACATTAAACTGCGTTTTCTGGAGTTTTTTTAATTTTGTCGCTTAGCCACTTCTTCCTAGGAGGGCCTCATATACAATACGATAAAGTCACCAAGTTCACAGAACAGTTATTGTAAAAAATTAAGGTTTTAGAATTCCATTTATGAACTAATCTGAACAGAATACAGTTATGAGTCATTAAGTTAAAATTAGGTCCTCATTTGTAAACCTCAAATAGCCACCCATTATTCATTTCTATTTTTATTTAGCGATCACTGGGAACAAAATCAATACAGGGTCTTGTCCGCCCCCTGTATGGAGTATGCTTCTCATGTGTAGGGGTGGCTCAACCCCGACAGCTTTACTTGACCGGGTGGAATAGAAGGCTTTTCGTCTTATCAATTCCCCGCCTCTTACTGACTGTTTTCAATCTCTCTCTCTCTCTTCACCGCAATGTTGCCTCTCTCTCTTTACTGTCGCTATTATAACACACTGTTTATCTGAACTTCCCAGCTGCATGCCGCCTCCTTTAAGGAGAGCACGCAGTACCAGTTTCTACACAGGCTCACTCCTTTTCTGTCCAATTTTCTAACGCAAGGGTTGATCGGTATTTTCAGTCATCTACTCAACCAGTGAACTCTGGAACAAGCTTCCTCAATCCATCTTTCCCTCCGTCTATGACCACCAGTCTTTCAAACACTGTCTCAGCATCTCCAAAACCCTAGACTTCGATTTTGGCTCTCTTCTGGTTCTAACTGTACGCCCTCAAATTTACGAGAGCTAACATTGTTTGACGGCTACTACAAACACCACTATTGATTGGCTCAAGAAGCATGGCTTATACTTGCGCACGAATATTTTTATATTTACTAAAAATATTTGGCTTAATATGCGGGTAAATAACGAAAAAGTTCCGAAAAACTGAAATTGGGGCCTATTTATAAATCAAATTTAAATCCGAGAGAGTTGATCAAATGACTTAAACAGATAAAAACCTTCCTTACGTAATCCTGAAAGGCGACACGAGACGCTCCCTCAATAGCTGCCACAATTCCCAAAAGTCCAGTCCCACAACCTAACTCAAAAACACTGAAAACAAAGATTATGTATGAACGCACTGAAATGACTAATATTCTGAGCAATTAATAAACAACAGGTTAACTGGAATGGAGAAGTTGGGTGTAAATGGATTATGCTTCAAATTCTGAGTTATCCCCTTGCCCAAGACACAAAAGTTCCTTTAGTTCACAAAGTCTCATTTTCACCCAACTCAAATTTCAGTTTATTTAGGAAGCACTTTTGGATTACATTTCAAATCCTTTCAACGAACTAACAAAGTCGAGTAATTTATAAAAAAAAATTCCCTAGTTTGTAAACTCAAAATTACATATCATAACTATTTACTTTAAAAAAAAAAAAAAAAAAAAAAACTAACTAACCTTTTATTCTTGAATGGAATTTGGTTATCTTTAATGTATTTCAGAAGGTCATAAGTACATTCCCAAATCTTGAATCCCCCTGTAAAAATTAGTGTTATTAGATGATTAAGAGGCAGCAATCAAATTCTTATGATCACTATTCCCAGTTTAACATTAAAAGAAATTGGGCGCGTTTAGATTTGTTTGAGGGGAGATATGATACGGAAGTTCAAAACATTCACAGGTTTAGATAATTTAGATTTTTCTTAGAATAGTAAAGGGCATAAAAACAATAAAAGATTGGATCTACAAAAACCCTTTCTTACTCGTAGAATAATAGATTTTTAGAATAACTTGCCTTATGATGCAGTAAATAGTAACTCTCTGAATAATTTTAAGAAACAACTAGATGCTGAATGATGGTTTATAAATTGTGTAAATGTATACATTAGCCGCGACAATTAATTAATAATTAATTAATAATTAATTAATGATAATTACTCTACTTGAAAATTATATTTTCCAAAACTATCACAATATAGCCTTTGATCATTTCTGACTTTCATAACCTCAGCAGGACAGTGATTTCATGTCCAAATTCAAATATAACGTAACCTGATCCTAACGTTGATACTTAGAGAAAAATTTAGAGGCGATACGCCAGGGACTTAAGGTGGCTAGAAATCAAATTTCGTTCCAGCATCTTCGGTAATACTTTTTTTTAGTTTTATGAACACCTAGGCATGAATGTCTCCCCACTTAAATTCCACAAAAAAACTTCCAGCCGTTAATGAAAAATCCTTGCCAAAAGTTTAGTGACAGACCAAGAGTCAATTCGCCAAACAGACTATTCTTCATACATTTCCAATTAAAAGAATGAACTCATTTACACTACAGTTATATTTGCTAACGAGGAAAATAAGATCTCAGACGGGTGGAACAATTTTTTTTTTTTTATTTTCAACCACAACAAAAATGCCTCAATCCTCAAATTAGTTTGCAGATCTGGATAGTCCATTACCATCCCATATAATCAAAATGTTTGCACTGCTTACATAGGAATCGTGCAAAGTAAAAAACTGCAAAATAAATGAAAAATAAATGTCTAGATTAATTATGCTAATGATTTAGGCGTCTGCTTGCGACCATTATGACTTTGATCCTCTGGATCCAGAGATTCTACCTTTAATTTTAAATTGACAATTAATTAGTTTTGTAAAAATTGGTTGTTGCCAATGTACAGGCAGTTTTTACATAGTGGAGCCACCTTGATGGGCCGAAGTGGCCCCTAGTGTGCCCACTGTAAAAGTCTTATGTTCTTATACAATGTCCTGGCAAATTGACAGCAACTTAAGATGGGTCTGGTCAGGAATATTCAGGGTCCCCATTGAAGGCTCTTCCGACCCCACTGATCCATGCAATCAAGTTGTAGAGCTCCTCTGGAACAACTTTTTGAGCAGCTTCCACACCGAAGCTTTTAGAGGTTGGAGGCCAGTGGCATTGAAAACCCGAGTGATCTTTGAGTGCACTTTCCACAATTAGGCCAGCACTATAAAGAGTCTTCAGTACATCCCCATTGCCATGATGTCTATGCCTGCAATCGGGGTTGAAGGAGATATCAATCTCTGATGAAGACTGTCAGATGGACTTGGCACCCTTTCAACCAGATTTACAGCTGAAGTGTGTTTCCACAAAAAATCACTGGTATTCTTCTGCTGTGGAGTGAAAGGTCAGCTCTAAGGCGGCTCTTAACTGGTCACTCCTGAAATACAGAATGATTACTCATATATTTTGCAAGACATGCATGTAATAGGCAAAACAACATGATATATAGTAGTAAATTAATTGTACATGTTATTTTATATGTACATGTGAATACAGTAGATTAACTTTTTAAACTATATACTTACTATATCTTTATTATTTTTATTCTGTTAACTTATTTACTCTTGTATTTATTTTTATTTATTATGTTATTATGTCTACTTTAATCATGTAGAAAGGCTTTTAGCCTTATAAAATTATAGTTTAAATAAAGAGTATCTATCTAGTTAAATCTCTAGCTCAAAGGCTACTCCTGAAATATCATGAAAAGCACCAATACATTAGTTAATGTGATAAACCTGTAATGAGATGCATCCTATCTTCAGGTCTTCTGACCATACTGTGAAGTATGTGCAGTAGATCTCTAACATTCTGAAAACCTCTTTGCCATCAAGAATTCACTGTTCAAGTCTTTACAGAAGGTCTGATAAGAAGCAGAGATTCGAGGTCTCGTTTCCCTGAGACAAATGTGTATAATTAAATTCAAACTTACTGAAATACCGATAACTAAAAAATACTGAAATATTGGTCTGAATTCTTTCCTCCGCATCAAGATTGTGAAATTTTTATCCTGCAGTATAAGCCTACATACCTTACTTTCACAGCGGTTTTTGAAGAAGCAAGCGTAGTTCTTGTAAAAGTTATTGTGGTACTGCACTTCAATTGCCACACAATCCTTTATCATGGATGCGAATCAAAATAGACTCATCATGCTTCAACTCAGCAGCTTCACGCAAGCATCCTGACATATATGATACACTTAATATCGCGTGTATCTTTTGTATTACTTTAAAACCAATCTAAGACTGACTTTAGCAAGAAAGAAATAACCAATAGTTGACTGTTTCAGCCTGAGCTAATTTGTCTTTCACTCTTTTCCTGGCAATAGTGATATAGCTATCCTCCTTGCAAATAATGCATATGGCTGACAAGACAATGTTTTTTTTAACTGAGGAAACCCTGATGTGGAGCAGAGTTTCTTCGGTGAAGGACTAATGACCATTTCCACTACTAGGTGATATATTACTGTGTATATTTTTAAATGTATCGTAATAAGCTATACCAGTTTTGGCAGGCCAATTCAACATGTTACCAAGTGTCAGGTTATCAGAACATTACAAGCCCTGCTGATTAATCATAATTTGAATGACACCCATTCACCAACCATCATTACTATTTTGCAAATATGTGGTTTTCTACACTGAAATAATCAGTCTTACCTTTATCATTAAGCAATACAAGAGCAATATCTGTCCGTTTCCGTGTATAGGACAATGGTCGTTTGTTGGTGAAACACTTTTAGCACAAGGGATGGTATCATGGAAGAGAACTCTGATCTTCATACAGTCTCTAGCTGACCATACATGGGCTGAATAACGTTTGCTTCCCCACCCCTTCAGCAAAAGCCACTCTCTCACGGTAGTCCTGAATGTGTTCCACTTCACTTTGCTTATATCAATTTTTCATGGCAGTCTGCTAAAACGTGCATGCAACAAGTAGAATTCTACTTTTCCTTTGATTTTTCATGCCAATATCCACTGATTCTTTATATTTCAGACCAATTCACTGCCAGAAAAAATAATTTATTTGTTTTAAGAATTCCATTATTCAATGCTTTATTTAGAATTTACTTATTAGCAGTTCAGCAAATTCTAGTAAATTTTGGGGGGGGGCCATGTGCCCATCTCAAACATGGCAAAAAAACAGATGAACGATAGTAGATTGTTAATCTGCCTAATCTACATAAATCATTGAGGCGAAGTAGTTTTGCTGGTGCATAAACATGTTTGGTGAAGATGGGTTTAATAAAAACGTACCAGCTTAGCCAAAGAGTACAAATTAGTGTAATTACCAAACAGCAAATTTTCAAATAACTGCTGAGAGTTCGTTTGTGGAATTTTATTTATAAATTGCTAGTGTGATAATTTTTCTGAAAAATTTGACAAATTTCTATACCCCAGAATGCTGGAGCAAAAATTGATGCCAGTAATTCTGGCATATGGTCTATCATTGCAACATTTTAAAAAAATGTTGCCAGGTCACTTTGACCTTTGGTCAGTGACCAAAAAATTAATCCAATCTGGTACTCACCTTCATAAACTGCAGGAATCAGGTCTGAGTGACACTGAGCTTGCTGAGGAACATCTTTTACAGTCTGATTTAATTCTTCTGATCTAATGAACCTCAGCTACATCTCCAAAATTAAAAAGAAGTTATAATAATTTACTTAATAGCTTTAGCTTGACCCGTAGTTAATAGTATGATATCAGTGTTAGAAGTAATAGCGTTACATAACGCTGTTACTTATTTTATAATGGTAATGCCATTATTTTATTTGTATTGTAATGAAATTGGTAACACCATTACTTTTCATTCCATTTTCAGTCATTACTTTCTTATATACTCAACTTGGAAATGTATATGAATGAAAATGGCTTCACACTAAACATGTGCAAGCATGTTTAATCACTCACGAGTGTTGTGTTCAAACATGTGGACAGACTGTCCATGAAAAGGACATTTTTGAAAAATTAGTTTTTCTGAAATTTAACCATCTTCCTGAAAGACATTCAGCAGTAGTTTTAAAATTTCTATTTTTTTCTTACACGAATAATCCATTAATCCTTTAGGCATTTTGTAGTTTTTAATTCACGATCTATTTTAGTGTATTCTGGTTCAATAATTTTCGTTTTGGTAATACTGTACTAAGTTCAAAGAGCAATTTTATTTTACATTTTTAGTTTTTTACTTAAGATCTATTGATTGCTATCATTATTATTTCAAATGTTAAAATTGTTAAATTGTATTGCTTATTATTTAAGTATACGTCTAATATCAGGTATTGTTTCATTGTATTATATATCCGACCTTAATTAAATATTTGCTTGATATTCAGAAACTTTTATAATTGCAATGTAGATATATCATTCTTATATTGAGAAATACTATATTTACTAGTTTATTATAAAAGTAACGATAGCTGCAATGCATTACTTTTCCATAGAAGTAACTGTAGTGGTAATGATGTTACTTTCTATTGCGAGTAATGACTTAACTTTAAAAAAGTAATGCACCCAACACTGGATATTATCAGCAAGAGTACCTAGACATAGGCCAAAGTGTAGTTATAGGTATTATGGAATGATACATGTTAAAAGTAAAATTTAAGCTACTGGTACAGTACTTCATACCCAATGCATTAATAATAAAAGTCCTTTCTCAGATAAGAGACTAAGCAATTTATAGCTGAAATACATTCAAAATTAAAATTTTTATTCAGAAAAGAGTAGAAATGAGTTTTAGTCTACATATTTGATATGGCATTATATATTCACAGTACTCGTATCTGAATATGCTCTTGGAAGCATGGAGGCTTTTTAGGTGAAAGTACAAAATGTTATAATTTTAAATTAAACGATTTATTGTATATTTAGTAGAAAGTAAATGTTTAATAAAAAATATTAAAAAGAATAAATTACAAAATTAAAAGTGCCTAATGAAATTAGCATACATATTTTAAATAGTTGATTATACAATAGGAACTTTGTTACTATGGTAAAATTGGCAGTACTTAGAGAGGTGCTTTTTTAAAGATTTGTGAAATATATTTACTTATTTAGTGATGAAGCCTACCTAATATGCATAGGAATTGCATTCCATACATCTGCTCCTTTGAAGTGCATTTTCCGCAGTTTCTATTGTATGGTTAAGGTTTGTGTATAAAATTACTGGGCAGTCTGGCATTATAACAATGGTGTATTTTGATGGGAGGCAACTGCTCTTTGAATGGGTGATGTACATTGATTTTTATTGATACCTGTGAAACATACTGACAGCAACACTGAATTTGTATAAGTCATTTAGTTTTAAAATATTTAGCTCTTTAGACAATGAGGAAGTGTGACTTTGTCCGTTATCATTATTCAAGAGAGATTGTAGACATTTTTTATGAATTACTCCCAAAGGATGTTTTGTACATTTCTTTGAGTTACTCCATATTGTAATAATAAATGTGGATGGATGAAGGAATATAGGATAGGGTAAGTAGTGCATTTTGAGAAAGGGTCTATTTTAAGTTTAAATATAAAGAGAAATCTGATATGTTATACTGTATGGTGATCCCCAGACTTGCACAAGGGTTCCATTCCTGAAAAAGCTTGTGCAGCACAAAATCATGCAGGTTGGAACTATCGCCCCATAATATAAATAGGGCCCCGCAAGGGGGTTCTAAGCTCGTGCTCTTGAGTGCTCGTTTGTACGTGCTTGTTCCTGGAGGTTTCACGTGCGCCCTCCCGGCCCTAGCACCCAAGGATGATGGGGCTCGACCCTGCAGTCCTTGTCATCCTTGGTCTTTTTCCACTTCGACTGTCCCCTCCACCCTTTCTTTTTCCTCTGTCTTTCCTCTCACTTTTTCTTTGTTTTTCCGCTGAGATATGCCCTTTAAATAGAGGCGAATCGGTTCTTCCTGAACTAAAAAAAAAAAAAAAAAAAAAATATAAATAGGGTTAGGGGGATAGTTTAAAAAAATCATGTATAAGTAATTTTTACCTGAATGAAAGCTTTTAAATCATTGTACAATAAATGTATAATAATAATAATAAGTATAAATAGTAAAAACTTTTAAAAAGCAAATTTCAAAATCACTATAAAAATAATGTAATAATCCAGGAGCATGAGAAAGACGACAATATAAACTAGCCAGTTGTACAAGACACTACAAGGCATGTTTGCTGACAGCTGCAAATACTAAAGTATTGTCTTGTACTGCATATGCAAAAAGGTGTTAGTAAGTAATTTTTTAGTATTTACCACAATTTTAAAAAATTTGTGCTGATCTATCTTTGAATCTTAGCTCATGCAGATTGAAAAAAAGGGTAGTGAAATGTACTCATCCTATCTCCAAATTCATGCAGATCAAGGGATTACTGTACACTAGGGTGGTCCAAAAATTAAAAATATATCTCATGACATTGGCCCATATTCCCCACAACCACTAACGATGTTGGAAATAAAAAGACTGGATTGATTCATGCATATTCAGAGGTGGCGCAACTCAAAGCCTTAGTATCATCATACAGTTTGGGGTGGCAAATTTCTTTAAACTTGCGCCACCCTTAAATATTAGTGGATTTAGCTCAAAATCTGGTCTGAGGTATTTTTCCATATAAGGAATGAGAAAATGGCTCTTATTTGTGCATTTTAATTTTTTACCATATATGTGTGGCTCACCCTAATATTCCTCAGCTGTCCCTCTAAATTTTTTATAATCCCCCCTCCCCAACTTATAGTTTGTTTCCTGTTTTGTTTTGTTTTAAATTACTCGTGCCTCGGAACCAGCATTGAAAGGTTCGTAGTGTTAATTATTCCATTGTATTAGTGTTAATTATTCCAGTGTACTAATTTCAAATTTACTATATGTAATTTAAAATAGCTTTTTAAGTTTCTTGTAATTTTATATGTAAATTTTATAACTGATTTAACCCTCTTCTTTTAGTCTTTTTAAAATTTGCTTTTAATGAATAGGTTTTATAGAAATTATTTTGTCTTGTTCACATTTATTTATTGATTCTAATTTCATAGTTATCTAACCTGATGATAAGCGTATTGCTCGAAACATTGCGCATTAAAGAAGACTTTTCATGGCATTTACATTCCTCCTTGTCATTGGATTTCTCCTAAATATTAAATTGAAGCTTTGTAGAAGCAACCCGCATGACTATATATATATATAATATAAAAGGGTGACAATAAAAATCGAAAGTTGGAGTTTTTTATTGGCCATTTGTTCAATGCTGCTACTACATGAGAAAACAATGTACTGTAAATATTAGGTCATTCAGATAATATTTAAGGGTGTCTCAAGTGAGGTAAATAATTCTCCTTATAAAATTAATTATTCATTACCTAGTAAAAATAAATTAATATTTTTTTTAATTAATGTAAATAAACGTTAGTTTTAGTTCATAAGGTTTAAGTGCAGGCATACTCCAATCGTAATAAGTAATATATTTACTAAATATATTCCAGGGTGTCTTTCATTCAATTGTAGACACCACCCATTAATTCTTGCTTTTCCTCAAGTCATACCCCTTTTTCAATGTACCAGGCTGAGACTTCCTATGCGTTTGTTCCCGACGCATGACAGAATGAGCCATTTTCTTGTCAACTCCTCCCATTACTCCCCTCCCTTTTTCTCGCTGAGCAATAAGGAAGGCTCGATCTTCTTCGATGGTCAAAAGTTCCATCGCTTTAGGGTGGGCGACATCGAAAAGATTTTCCAAATTATCACGGAACTCAATCTTTTTTCCGCTGGGTTTCCGTAGCGCGAGCACGATTTTTCTGGAGAAGCTTCCAAGTAAGAAAAAGATCTACCACTTTTCGACCAATGCTCTTCTCTGTGATGGTAGTATCCGGGATTTCTCCCAGTAACCAATGACTGATGATGCCACCTCCTTCGCTGAGTCGTCTCTGTCTCTTGTGCTCTATGTGAAAGTGAAAAAACAGGCGTAAAACGTCTCCAATTGAAGGAAGCCGTGCGCCCTTGATCTCGGGTATGGGATGGCCAATGAGCCAAATTTGACTCGCTGTGCGGGTAGTCGCCATTGGGCCTAAGAAAAAAAAGAAACGTATATTAAATTAAAATAAGAATCAAAGCATTAATTTTTTTTCGTATTATGATTCCATTTTTAAAGATCTCATTTATATTGTATATATATATACAGGGCGTCCCAAAAAAATGTATACACACTTTAAATAATTATAAAGGCAGGTGTTTATTAAAATACATTTCATTTTCAAAATGTAATAGAATCTACAGACATTATTTAATTGTTTTGTCAACGCCTGTTTTCAAACTGACGTCCGTTCTGGTCCAGGCACTGCTGATAACGCGAAGCAATGGAATCGCAAACATCACGAAACATTTCGTTTGGTATTTGTGTGCATTCTCGTTCAATGGCTGCTCTCAATTCAGCGACTGTTGCAGGTTTTATAGCGTAGACTTTGTCTTTTAAGTATCCCCATAAAAAAAAGTCTAGTGGTGTGAGGTCTGGTGAACGCGGAGGGTATTCTACGAAACCCCTTCGTCCAATCCACATCCATCGTGCCAAGTACCACTCGCAATACTCCACTCTTCGGTCCGGATCACATCATCATCTTCATTAATAGCATGGACTAATCTTGGAATGTAACTTTTCCATTGACAGCGCTTCAAAATGCGTTGGACAGACGATTCTGAAATTCCTACCTCACGACTCGCTTGCCGCACAGATTTTCTTGGACTTTGGTGATACGTTTCCAGTACTCTTTCTTGCTTTGTGGGGCTTGTCGATGTCCGTGGTCTTCCGGAACGCTTCTTGTGGACATTCTGAACAGTTCCATCGGCTTCAAACTTATCTCTAATTCGAGTGATGGTAAGTCGCGTTGGTGGATCTGTTTGAAACTCCCTCCTAAACTGTCTTTGCACTTCAACTGCGTTTTCACACTTCCAGTAGCATTTTAGAATGAATTTCCTTTGTTCAAAGCTTAGTCTGACTGCCATTATTAATTCTAATGGGTTTAACTTGGAAAGAAAGAAACATCAATTGAGCTATCAGCTGTTAAAGTGTGTATACATTTTTTGGGACGCCCTGTATATACAGGGCCGTCGAGAGCCATTAACGGGCCCCAGGGCTAGCAAACATTACGGGCCCCCACACCAAGTGTCAAGGCATTATATATATATGCAATAAATCTATTAATATATATATATATATACACCGGGTGTCCGAGAATTATCTGTACATTTTTTGGCTGTTATTAAAAGTCAACCATGAAGTGTAGAAATTCCAGTGTTGTCCCATTTTACAGAGAATCTCTAAGTTTTTTCTGATACCACGTTTTGACAATTTTTTAGAAATGTACGCGGGTGACAGACATTGATGATTTAAAAGCAAGAATCACAGCTGCTATTGAGCGAATTGATGCGGATATGCTGCAGCGTACATGGCAACATTTGGAGTATCGATTGGATGTTTTGCGAATCACTATTGGTGCACATATCGAATGTTTGTAACAACGTTACTTTAATAAAAGAAACTTTTGAAAATACAGATTCTAAATAATCTTGTTTAAGAATTTACGTGTGTTATCAAGAATTTTATTAAAAGATGAAATTGTACAGATAATGTTCGGACACACTGGAATTTCTAAAAAATTTGTCAAAACTTGGTATCAGAAAAAACTTAATGAGATTCTCTGTAAAATGGGACAACACTGGAATTTCTACACTTCATGGTTGACTTTTAATAACAGCCAAAAATTGTACAGATAATTCTCGGACACCCTGTATATATAATTATACAGTATATATATAATTATATATATATATATATTTTTTTTTTTTAAGTTCGGGAAGAACCGATTCGCCTCTATTTAAAAGGGCATATCTCAGCGGAAAAACAAAGAAAAAGTGAGAGGAAAGACAGAGGAAAAAGAAAGGGTGGAGGGGACAGTCGAAGTGGAAAAAGACCAAGGATGAGAAAGACTGCAGGGTCGAGCCCCATCATCCTTGGGTGCTAGGGCCGGGAGGGCGCACGTGAAACCTCCAGGAACAAGCACGTACAAACGAGCACAAAGAGCACTCAAGAGCACGAGCTTAGAACCCCCTTGCGGGGATATATATATATATACATACACACATTCAACTGCAAAGAACACGCAGTATAAATAACGTAAAGAAACGACGCTTGTATAGGAGATATTCCGCGCAAGACGAGAGAGAGAGAACGGAACAAATGAAAAAATGAGGTAACCACCTGGGAATCGAACCCGGGATCTTCCGATTGCCGGTCAGACGCGATACCATTACACCATGGACCTCACTCTTCTAAATGCCGTAATTCTTCTACATACTCGCAGAAACCAATGCCCCAAGGGGGCACCTCCCGCATGCCGTAACATTATATACATTCAACTGCAAAGAACACGCAGTATAAATAACGTAAAGAAACGACGCTTGTATAGGAGATATTCCGCGCAAGACGAGAGAGAGAGAACGGAACAAATGAAAAAATGAGGTAACCACCTGGGAATCGAACCCGGGATCTTCCGATTGCCGGTCAGACGCGATACCATTACACCATGGACCTCACTCTTCCAAATGCCGTAATTGGTTTCTGCGAGTATGTAGAAGAATTACGGCATTTGGAAGAGTGAGGTCCATGGTGTAATGGTATCGCGTCTGACCGGCAATCGGAAGATCCCGGGTTCGATTCCCAGGTGGTTACCTCATTTTTTCATTTGTTCCGTTCTCTCTCTCTCGTCTTGCGCGGAATATCTCCTATACAAGCGTCGTTTCTTTACGATATATATATAATATATTTTTTTTTTTTTTTGTATTGGGGCGTTTACCGCCATTTTCCACTATACGCTAGCGGATATCATGGCGAAGCAGAATATGAGAAAGAGAAACGGAGACGGGGAAAAGGCACTAGAAGTGGGAGGACCGCGGACGACGGGTGAGAAGTCACCTAAACTTCAACTTGCAGTGGTTCCCAACCGGTTTTGGCTTATGGCCCCCCTTAGGAACCTTATTTTTTCCCGTGGCCCCCATAAGCATTATTTTCAGTAGATAATATGCAGATTTAACTCTATTTTACAAAATAACATTTTCCTGTGGCCCCCTTCAAATGTGCCATGGCCCCCGGTTGGAAAACTGAGTCCTAAAGCTCAGAGGCGAGATTGGGAGAGGAAAAGGAAAAGACGGTCAAGCGAGAAGAGAGGGCTCTCAGCGAGCATAAGACGTAAACGATCGGGGAGGGGAAATCAGAGAGGAACGGGAAGGCGCGACGACGTACTGACGACAGGGGGTGGGGCATTCCACAAGGATGTGAAAGACGGTGAGGGGGGACTGGCAGGAGGCGCAACAAGGAGCCTCCTGCCGGGACATAAGATAGCCGTGCGTGAGGCGCGTATGGCCGATGCGAAGCCGCGCAAGGACGACCTCTTTGTGTCGGGAGCGGTGGAAAGAGGACGCCCAATATGACAGGCGGGGGCGGATGGACCAGAGTTTATTTCCGGTGGCATCGTCCCAGGACTGCTGCCATATGCGGTCGTAGAGGGACCGAAAGACCTGCACATAGTCAGAGAAGGGGAGCGGGCGGGGGAGGGGAGGCATCGAGGCGGCGGACCGGCTGTGCGGTCCGCCGCCTCATTACCGGAAACACCGACATGGGCAGGAACCCAGCAGAAGGTGACCCGGATCCGGTGAACGGTGCGCAGGACATGGTACTCCTGTTGAATAATGTGTACGAGGGGGTCCGGGGAATTATAGCGCTCGAGCGCTTGAAGAGCGCTCAGCGAGTCCGAAAAGATGGTACAGGAAGACCGCGAAAAACCCGATACCAGACGGAGGGCTTCCAGAAGGGCAAAGAGCTCCGCGGAAAAGATGGAGGCCTGAACCGGCAGGGGGATACCCCGGGAGGTAGGTGACAGCGACGGAGAGAAGACGGCGGCCGCGACACCTGCAGGGGAGCGCGAGCCGTCGGTGTAGACAGGAACATCGTCCGAGTGTACGGGAAGATGGGCCAGAAAAGAAGACCGGAGGACGGTAGGAGGAGACTCCTTACGCAGGCCACGGAGCGCCTGGCAGCGGCAGATAGGGGTGGTCAGCCAGGGGGGCGACAGGTCGAAGGAGAACGGCAGAATAGAGGGTGGGGGGATCCCCAGGGACGAAAAGACGTCGGCCAGGGAGGCAGCGAAATGCCACGTATCAGGCCGGGGTAGCGCCTGGGAGATCGCGGAGAAGAGTAGGGACCTCGGGAGGCGGCAGATGCGAAGGTAACACTTCGCCATGAGAAGGCCCCGGCGAAGGGGCAGGGGGGGGGGTGTCCGCAGTCCACCTGAAGACTAGCGACAGGGGACGAGCGGAAGGCACCCGACGCCAGGCGAAGGCCACGGTGGAGAAGAGGATCCAACATACGGAGTGCCGGAGAGGAGGCGGAGCTGTAGACCACAGCCGTAGTCGATGCGGGATTGCACCAGGGAGGTGTACAGGCGCAGCAGAGTACGCCTGTCCGCCCCCCAGGTCATGTGGGACAGGTGACTCAAAAGGGAGAGGGTGCGGCGAGATGATTGCCGCAACCGCCTAAGGTGTGGAACCCAACCGAAAAATTCGTCGAGGGTCATACCCAGGAATCGAACGGATGGGACGAGGGGAAGAGGAGTGCCGGCAAGGGTAAGGGCGAAGGTATGCGACAGACGGAGGCGCCGAGGACGGAAAAGCATACTGGAAGACTTAGAGGGTGAGAAAACATAGCCAACCGAGGACGCCCAGCGAACCACCGCGTTGATGGCTAGCTGGAGTCGACGTTCAGCCAAAGACGGGAGGCGGCCAGAGCAATAGATAGCCAGGTCATCGGCATAGAGGGAGCTACGAACGGGAGTAGGCAGTACCGTAGCGACTGTGTTCATCACTAGTGAGAAACACAGGACGCTAAGACACTACCCTGAGGGACACCCTCCTCCAACGGAAAGCGGTCAGAGAGGGTAGAACCGATGCGGACGCGGAAAGAACGGGCGGACAAGAAGTTATAAATAAAGGAGGGGAGAAAGCCTACGAAACCCAGGGAGCGTAAGCAGTCAAAGACCGCGCTCCGCCGAGTAGTATCGTAGGCCTTCTGGAGGTCGAAAAAGACGGCGAGTACAAAGTGACGCCGGGAGAAAGCCTCCTGCACGTCGTGGCTAAGGAGGAGGAGGGGGTCGGTGGTAGACCGGAAGCGCCGGAAACCAGCCTGGGTAGCAGGGTATTGGTCACTCGCCTCCAGAGTAAGAGACAGCCGCGAGGCGACCATCGCCTCCATAACCTTGCAGGCGCAGCATGTCAGGGAAATGGGGCAATAGTTCGACGGGAGTGAGGGGTCTTTATCGGGCTTCGGACGACGATGGACTCACGCCACCGGTCCGGGAATGAACCCTCCAACCAAATCCGGTTATAGAGGTCCAGTACAAAGCTGAGAGCAGAGCGGTGGAGGTGCCGTAACAAGTCATAGGGGATATTATCGGGGCCGGGTGCGGAGGAGCGTCGGGGGCGGAGGGCCTCCCGAAGCTCCGTCATGCGGAAGAGGTGATTATAGGGGTCATCCCTATGAGGTGGAAAATCCGGTGGGTCGCGGCGGGAATGGGGGGAATCGGAACTGGAGATGGCTGCGAAGTGCGCCGCGAGTGCGTTCGCGACGGCCTCCGGATCGGAGACGAACTCGTCGTCCCCGACCCGAAGCACCGGGGGTCGAGGGGGGACACGGGTCCCCTCAAAGCTACGCACCTTGCGCCAAACAGTCGAGGGGGCAGTCGTGGAGGAGATCCCGGACACGTAACTCCGCCAGGAGGTACGCCGGGCCAGTTTCAGGACCCGACGGGCCACTGCCTTCAGGCGCTGAAACTCGATCTTGTGCTCCAGCTGGCGGGTCCAGTAGAAGCGGCGGCCGGCACGGCGCCGCTCCTGAACGGCATGGGAGCACTCTGGGGTCCACCATGGGACGCTTCGCGGCCTGGGGGATGCAACTGGCGGCAGCCGAGAGGATCTTACTCTCGAGGAAGGCGAGGGCCTCACTGACGGAGGGAAAGGCAGGAATTGATGGCGAGATCGCCGTGCCCCTCGTGTATGAGGCCCAGTCTGCTCGGGCGAACAGCCAGCGCGGGCGGACAGAGGTGGGGGGGAGGAGACGGGTCGGGGTAAGACACACTGGGAAATGGTCACTGCCGGAAGAATCCGGCAGGACCTCCCAGGTGAACTCCGTCACGATTTCGAGGGAAACCAGGGAAAGGTCGATACAGGTGAAACTGTCGTGGGCCGAGTGAAGGCAGGTTGGGGAGCCATCGTTCAGAAAGGTGAACTCGAGCTCGTCCATAAGGGAGAGAAGGGTCCCGGAGAGAAAGGTGGAGCAAACGTCCCCCCAGGCCGGGTCCCGACTGTTGAAGTCCCGAGAATCAGGAAAGGGCGGGGAAGCTGAAGAATTAGGTCACGGAGAGAATCGGGTGGAGGGCGTACGTTAGGGGAGGGTAAAGAGAGCAGACCGTGAGCTGGCGCCCCAAGGAAAGGCGCACGGCCACAGCTTGCAGGACTGTACGGAGCGGGAGGGGGCGGAAAGGGACGGAGCGGTGCACGAAGACCGCGGCGCCCCCCCTCCCCGCCCCATCGAGGCGGGGAAGGGAGCCCGCAGTAACCGGACACTCGAGGGAGAGAACGGGATCCCAGAATCGTCTCCTGAAGGCAGAAACACGCCGGACACCTGGAGGCCAGGAGAGAGGAGAGACTCGAGGCCTACCAGGAGCCCGCGGATGTTCCACTGCAGGAGCGAGGTATAGGGAGGGGTAGGAAAGTCAGCGTAAAGGATGGTTATGGGGTTGGTGGGCCGATCGGGCGGCCCGAGATTAAAGAGGGAATCGGAAAGCCCCGGAGTTCAGCGAGGGACGCCGAACGAGGGCGAAGGCGAGGGTCACCCCGACGAGGGGGCGATGTGAAACCAGACGCCGGCAAGTCCTCCAGAAGAGGAGTCTCCCGGACGTCCGGGGGAGAGCGATGCAGAGAAGGGGATGTGAGAGGTATCCAGAATGCCCCTCCCTTCACCGGAGGTGCGGGGGAGGCAGGACTACGAGGGGGAGTGGAAAATAATACCTCACCCAGAGGCATTGGCAGGTCGAGGAGAGAGATGGGGCGGGTCAAGCGCGGGGGCGTGCACGTCCCACCCACCCCGACCAGGCGGGCGAGTTCCCCCTCCAGTGGGTCCATCGACCGGGCCGGAGAGGGGTGTATCTCAGCCCCAACCACGAGGGCCGTCGGGGATCCCAGGGGGGGAGCGTGCATTACGGTTGCGCAGTGGGGATGGTGAGGACACCGGGGCGGTAGGGCGAAGGGGGCGTTTGTGTTTGGGAGAGGAAGGTGATGCGAGGCTTATGGCTTCGAAACTTTCGGGGTCACCACTGGCGCGGCGCTTGCGGCCCCTACCCCTCCGTCGTGCGGCCCGCATGGGTGACGGCGGGTCACGATCCGGAATGGGGGTGGCCGAAGGCGCCGGTGGAGAGGGCGTAGAAGGGGCAGGGGGGTTGCCGACGAAGCATCGGCGTTCGCGGGGAGAGCACGTGGGGACGCGCTGGTAGTACGGGGAGCCGCGGTAGGAGTCCGCTGGGCGGCAGAGGATGGACTGGGAGTAGCGGACACGGTGGGTGGAGGCGCGTTGGGAACCGCCGGTGAGGACGGGGTCCGGGAACGGAGAACATCGGCGTACGAGGCACCACGCCGGGCCTCGCAGCCACGCAACCGGTCCCGCGCCTCCCGAGCGCTGAGAAACTCTGATGAACAGAGGGCCCGAACCTCCCTTTCAAAGAGGAAGGACGGGCAAGAGCGGGATGAAGCAGGGTGTGGTCCATGGCAGTTGGTGCAGGAAGGCGGAGCAGTACAGGGCAAGGGGTGGGGAGGGCCGCCGCAACGGACACAACGGGGCCGGCTGACGGCAGGAGCTGCTCACGTGGCCAAACCTATTGCACTGAAAACAGCGCGTAGGATCTGGCACGTATGGTCGTACTGAGAATTCGCACGCTCGTCTCTCACCAAAGCCCCAGAATATCGAAACGGGGGGCACCAGTGAGTCGAAAGTGAGGAGCAGGCGAGGAGAAGGGGCGGTTGGGGATCGCGATCTGTCGGGAAAGCGGTACACCCTCACAACACCCTGGGAGGCGAGGTCAATCTGGAGGTCTTCCACCGGGATGGGTAGAAGACGAGCAGCGTAAATTGTGCCCTGGCACTGATTGAGGCGGGGGTGGGGGGACACCGTAATCCCGCAGCCCAGGACATTGGGGATAGCGAGCAGAGAGGTGGTTTCGACAGAGGAACGCGACCTTATCAGAATGGAGCCATCCCTCTGAGGCCGAAGGTCAAAACGAGCCGTCCCCGTCACCCCATGGATCGCTCGAAAGAGGCGTTCATGGTTAGTGGGGAGGGGCTTGGAGGAGGAGGGGCGGAGGACGAGGAACTTGTCCACTGTCCTAAGGCCGAGCGAAGACGTCGGGCCAAACACCACCGGTACTTCGAGGGGACGGGGAGACGAGAAAGGCGGACGGCGACGTCGGGTCCCACGTCCCCCAGGGGCCGAGGGGGCCGGGGGCGGAGGCCCGACCGGAGTGGGAGGCGACCGGGGCCGCGGGCTTCCCACCTGAGGGCGAAAAGGCAGGTGGGTCCCTATCGGGACGTAGAATATGGGGGATCCAGGGGTCGGGGGGTCCACTGCAGGTCCATCCGCCACTGGCGGGGGTCGGGCAGCGGCGCCACGAGCCTGGGGAAGAGAGGGAGAGGAGGTGTCGGCAAGAAGAGCAGACGGGGTGGGCGAGGGCTGCCGACTGCCCTTACCAGACCCAAGGTCCAAAGAGGTAGTCAGAGGGAGGTCAGATGCACAAGCCGGGTCGTCAACGAGGTCCATTAGATTTGTAAGTGTTTCCATAAAAAAAAAATTGTATTGTTTCGCGCCCGGGGCCGCGGGGAACCGATTACCCGGGGCCCAAGGGGATCAAGCGCACGCCGGCGGGGGATGGGTGCCTCGTCCCATGTAGGTACCCCCGTTTCAAAAGGGGCCCTTGCAGCGTCGAAAGTTCTCCCCCGCCGGCAGCAAAGACCAAGGCCCCCCAGGGTCCCAGGCCTGGGCACCCTACCAGCCAACTTAGTCCGGCCCCAGCCATGGGAGCGAGACCCCCAGCGACCAGCCCCGGCAGCCCACGGGGCGCGCGAAGTGAGCAGAGAAAGCAGAAAAAACAGAGGGGGCAAGGAAGAGGGTAAAGAGGGGAAGACAGGAAAGAGGGGACTGTAGGATAGCAGGGTATGCTAAAAGTCCACTTCGCAACCGGGCGGGGGACCCAGCAGGGCCCCCAGCCACGGCTGACCCCCCTCGCCACATGGAGGCAGGAACCCGCGGGCGATCCACCCCAGAAAGAGCGCCCGCGGGAGGGGGATATATATATATATATTATATATATAACTTTAATAATATAATATTTAACTTTATAAAAATTAAGTAATTCAATAGTTCAAGTGTTTCAAACCTCTTCGTGCAACACCCAAAACACAAGTGAGAGATTTGTTTAAATATTTCTCAAGTTTATTGACCTTGACTACTTTCGATCATACCACAAAGCGTGAGAACGGAAGCTACATTTGAAAAAATGTGTCAGATTGATGAATTTTAGTGTTGACTTTTAGGATACTCAGAAATTACATGCAAAAAATTACATGCAAGAAATTACATGTAAGGAGCTCTGAATGAAAAAACGTCATAATTTCTTATTGATTATGATCCTTATTTATTTTTTTTACGATTTTTTTATTCTCCTGCAGGCCCCCAGACACCCGGGCCCCGGGGCACTGGCCCCCCCTGACCCCCCCCTCTCGACGGCCCTGTATATATACTCGTGTGTGTATATATATATATATTTATTATCATAGGAAATCAAATTCAGTTCCAAATTTATATAATTTAAACATCAAACTATGCCAACAATTAATGAAACTTTTCTAGAACAATTTCCAATAATAATATAATCAATATCAAAATAAAAAATATTACCTTAGATATCTTAAAAGAATCGGGAGAGAACTTCTAAGCGTTGTTTTCAGTCAGGCAGTCATATGCAAAATGAACTTGAAGCACCAAAAGCTGATCATCCAAAGATTGATACACATTATTTAACGATTTATTTATGAAAATTTTAATTTAATGAAATAAATTAATCGATTTGCATAATCTATAGTATGAAATAAAGAAAACAATTCTATTAAATTATATAATACACTTGCATTCTCGAAACATTTTTGTTTTTGAAGCGTTGTCGAAACTCATTCATTTTTTAAATTTCTTCCACGCGACAGTTTCATTCATGTGACTCGAGGCACCCCTAAATGCTTTCCAAATTCCATGAGATTTTGTCTATGGTGTTTCCTCATAGGGTGGCAGCATTGGACAAATGGCCAGCAAATTTTTTTGAATTTCAAATTTTAGCCCTATAAGAAGTTGTCACCCTAATATATATATATATATATATATATATATATATATATATATATATATATATATATATATATATATACGATAACTCAGAATGGTCACCTGAGAAACTTTTGTTACACAGACTGCACATGGAATAAGGAACTCTTCTGGGAAAATTAAATCATGACCCATTGCTCACATTGGACTTCCATCACAAAAAAGAAAAACTTTAGTATTTGTCATTTACCATTATTTATTCAAACTATAGTGGATTTAATTTTCCCAGAAGAGTTCCTTGTTCCATGCATGGTCTGTGTGTAACACATATATATATATATACACACACACACATATATATATATACACACACACACATATATATATATATACATACATGCAGTGTAAAGAGAGTATTGGACCGTTGATAGATGGGGAGGCCGAATACACAAATGACCCGAAAGAAATAGGTGAACTGCTTAGGGAACAATTTAAATCTGTGTTTAGCACCCCTAAGTCCGAGATGGAAGTGGAAAACCCAGACAAGTTTTTCGACATTGAAACAGATCAACCAAGAACAAATCCCGGCACAAACCTATTAATGGACTTCGAGTTCACGGAAGGAGATGTAATTATGGCCTTATCACAGATGCGAGACAATTCAGCGCCAGGGCCAGACACATGGAGTGCCACATTTCTGAAGAAATGCAAAGAGTATTGCAAAACCGCTATACTTACTATGGAGGAAATCACTCGACACAGGACGAATTCCACTCCCCTTAAAGAACGCTAATATTGCCCCCCTATTTAAAGGTGGTAACAGAGCAATGCCCAAAAATTATCGGCCAGTGGCTCTCACCTCAAAGTGTTTTGAATGCATAATTAGAGCCAAAATTACCTACTACCTACAAGAAAAAGACTTATACAACCCAAATCAACATGGCTTCAGGGCGGGTAGATCATGCCTGTCACAGCTACTAGACCACCAGGAGAAAATATTAGGAACATTGTGTCGAGGACAAAACATTGATGTAATATATACTGATTTTGCTAAAGCCTTCGATAAATGTGACCATGGAATCATAGCACACAAACTTAAGGATACAGGAATTACTGGAAACCTAGGAAGGTGGATATTTAATTTCTTGACGCAAAGAATGCAAAGAGTGGTGGTAAACGGAGTTAAATCGGAAGTCTCGGAAGTCGTGAGCTCTGTCCCACAAGGGACAGTATTAGCTCCCTTGCTGTTCATAATAATGAGTGCAGATATTGATGCAGATATTAAGGACAGTATTGTATCATGCTTCGCAGATGACACGAAGATATGTAAGGAAATATTGAACGAAGATGACATAAGAAAACTACAAAACGACATTGAAACATTATTCCAGTGGGCAGAAGACAACAATATGAAGTTCAACGAAGAAAAATTCCAACTTCTAAGATATGGTAATAAAGAGCTACAGAAAAAAGGGTACAAAACTCCGCAAGCCAAACAGATAACACCAAATCCACAAGTCAGGGATCTTGGAGTAATAATGTCGTCGGATGCAGAATTCAGAGAGCACTATAAAATCAAAATCACAGCTAGAAAAATAATGGGAATCATCTGGAGGAGCTTCTGCAGCAGAAAAGCAAACATCATGCTCAAATTATGGAAGAGTCTAGTCCTACCAATAATTGAGTATTGCTCAGTACTCAAGCCCACACAGAAAAAGAGACATTGCGAGCATTGAAGCTATACAAAGGACTTTTACGTCTAAGATAGAGGAAATGGAAGGTGAAGACTACTGGTCTCGACTACAATCCCTGGAACTCTACTCTTGAAAGAAGGCGAGAGCAGTACACAATAATATACATATGGAACATACTTGGGGGCTCTGTCCCTAACCTCAGAAATGAAATAGAAACAAACTGGAATGAGAGAAGAGGCAGATTTTGTACAGTCCCAGCTGCGGTGGGACAAGGAGCCATGAAAACGAGGATGGAAAATACCCTCAGAATACGGGGCCCAAAGCTTTTCAATGTCCTTCCAAAAGAAGTGAGGAATCTCCAGCACACCAACCTGAATAACTTCAAGAACCAGCTGGACAGATTCTTGTGCAAAGTCCCTGACCAGCCATGCATGGCTGGCTACGAGGGCAGGAGGTAATCAGAGAGCAATTCCCTCCTTCACCAAGTCCCGCAAATGAGGCGGGATGCTGCAGAGGGGTCGACCGCAGGTCGATCCTGAACCGTCGTTCAAACTCAACAAAAGTAAAGTAATACACACACACACACACACACATATATATACATACATATATACATACATACACACATATATACACACACACACATATATATATATATATACATACATACATACACACATATATATATACATACACATACATACACACACATATATATATATACATACACATACATACATACATATATATATACATATATACATTAGGGTTATGACTAATTTTTTGTCATAAATATTGTTTCCTGTATCATCAATCGATGAACTTTTGCTTGAACAATAAAAAAGGGGCCTACTTCTTCAGAATTTAAAAAAAATGTCACCCCGAAAGCAAATATAGTATATTAGAGACAGCTGCATTGCACCATTCTAGATTGGTTACCTAGTATTTTCTTGAATATTCTGGAATATACCGAAAAGCACTAAATACTCTGGAAAATCACTGGAACAGAGACCCATCTGCAATAGCTATACCAAGGAGCAACCAATGTGCGGAATGTGCCATTAAGGTGATGCAAGAACTTTACGTAAACTGTAAAAATAAAGACAATCTTAATCACAGGTTTATTTTAAGCAATAAGTAAAACAACTAAAACAATAATAGAGTAAATGTATAATATTGTATTTGTATAATTAATATGTATTGTATAGGTATAATGTTGTATAATATAATATATGTTTATGTATAATAATTGTGAAATAAACATGCAAATTTCTATTTATTATTTTATTAATTTTTTCTTTTGGGGGTGAAAGTTTTTTCAAAATATATCGAAAAAACTGTTATTTTCATTGTCAGGGGGCAAAAGTTCATCGATTTATGATACAGGAACATGGTTATAAAAATGTCATAACCCTAATATACATACATATATACATACATATACATACATACATACACATACATACATGAGTATTAAGGATGTACCAAATACTAAAATTCACCAAATACTCAATATTTGGTGCAAAACTATTCAGCCAAATACCAAATATTAGTTTAATTTAGGTTATTAGGCATTCACTATAAAAAAGTGAAGCCCTTATCAGTTTCACAGCACATAGAATTAATAGTAAATGTGAGCAAAAGCAGCATGTTTTAGCCACCAAAAATATGCCAAGATTCCCATACTCGTGAAAAGTTTGCAACTGCATTGACTTCTATATTGCAAGAATGGTCAATAAAGACCAATTATATGCATGCAATGTGCATGACTGGCTGTAATATTACTAAAGCTGTTAGCATTCTCAAAATTGCTCCTGTTGCTCGTGCAAATCATACTTAGCACTTGAAGCCCTTCTTAGTCAGAAGTTTGTTTCAGATATGTGCAATTGCGCACCCAATCTGTTGCATTTTGATCATTCATCTCCAGCCTTTGACAGATTTAAGGAATTCCAGAAGCAACATATTTTATCTAAAAACAAACTTATAAACAGATGTTATCACCCAATGGAACTTACATTCTATATGCTACAACAACTTCAATGAAAAACTGCGGTTGTTGCAATGTTGCATATGCCTCATACTGACATACTGTAGCAACCTCCAATAATCATCAGTGGACTCTAAATTCAGTGTGTTGTAAAGCTTCTTAGTCAATGTGAAAAATTAACAAATTACTTTTCCTCTGATTCTTCTTGTCTTCTTGTCTCCCAATGTAACAGGTCTCATGGTATTTTTGCCTAACATAGCTGATGATGCAGGTGTTCATACTATGAAAAACGATTTAAGAGAAAATTTACAGAATCATTTCAGGCAGTGGAAAGCAGATATTACTCACATGATTTCTCACACTTTAGATTGTTTGAAATATGCTTGCAAAACAGTGCCCAAGTTTGTAGAAAATGAGATAATTATGTCTGCATCACCTAACACTAGTCCTGCACGTAATATAACCTATGGCAATGAAGCAACTGATTTTGTTTCATGAGATCAAGAACCTTTGAAAAAGAAGCTGAAGTTTAATTTATGGAGTTATTTAGATGAGGTTGTGCCTCCATCTATCAAAAATAGAAAAGTTATCAAAAAGAATTAGACACCTATTCAAAGGAGCCACGAGTTAGTCGTCACACAAACCCTCTTGACTGGAGCTGATATAATGGTGAAAGATTCCCAAAACTACTGAACAGTTGGATTTTGCTGCGCGCTGCCTGATGACACCAGGTCTCAATCCCAGGGCCAATGGATTCATGGTCAACAATGCTAACCACACCAAAAAAAATTTTTTTTTTAAATAATTGCCGATAAACAGGGTTGGCAAAAACCTAAATGGGTTTTTGCCAACCCTGCTGACAATAATCACTGCCATTTTCCATGATGATAATGACGATATTGACTATATTTGATGATTGAATGAATCCATCCATATCTGCTGTGTGTGTATATGACAACATGGCTGTATAAGGCATGCAGTTGTAGCAGCTAGCTACAGACAATGCCTCAGGCCACAACAGTGGAGATGTTGATGTTCCTGAACACTAATTACAAAGTTGATGCTCAGCAGCAGCAGTAAGAGTTGGAGCATTGTGAACACTGTGAAACATAGTTGCATTGCATTGCTGAACATTATGAACATTGTGAAATGTAGTTGCACTGCATGTTTATCATTTGATACAATCCTTTCCTTACCTTTGAAAGTGTATGAATTATGAAAATACAATCTTTACCTTTGAAAGTGCCAGTGACATTCTTTTCCCTACTTATTTTGTCAATCAATACAAAATTTAATATACTTGCAGCCCTAATCACATCATTCAATCATAGAATATAAGTTATAACGGCATACAACAGAGTTGTTTTCACTTTGATATTAACAAAAACGTTATGACAGTTTCACATCTGAATTTTTCAGAAATTATAAAATTTTATATGAAAAACTTGTTAAAAACTTGTCTATGACGATTATCATTTTCTGAAAAATGGCAGCGATTATTGCCAATTTTTCCCACAGTGATTGATTATCATGATATCAGCAATTATCAAGCCCTACAAGGTGCACACACACCACGCACATATATATATATTTTTTTTTTATTTATTAATCATGGCAAATAGAACTGGGACCTTTCCATATACAGCAAAATTTGGTCTACTTTGAAAATGACAAATGAGCAGTTTAACACTTACATTAATATTTAGTTATGTTGCCCTTGGCATTGATGACCATCTGGAGACGTTTCAGCATGCTATCACTCAGTTTTTGAAAATAAGCCAAGGTCATGTTCTTAATCCACAATGACTTGATCTCGCGCTGCAAACTATCAAGTGATGTGGTGTCAATGTTTGAAAGCTTCTGCTTCATGACATTCCAGCAGTTCTCGATGGGATTCAGGTCAGGGCTATTTCCTCGCCACTTCAGCATGTTAATATTATTGTTAGCAAGCCACTTTGACACTTTTTTTCACCTTATGACAAGGCACACTGTCGTGCATGAAAACACTGGCGCCGTGTATTTCATAAAAAATAAGCAGATGGTCCTCTAAAACAGTAATCTACCTGTCTGCATTCATGGTAGTATTTTTGGGCAAGAAATACAGACCACCACGATTATTTTGTCACTCGTATAGAGCCACTCTGGCAAATTAAATGGGCAGCTTGACAATGGAGTTTATATGGAAAGGTCCCAGTTCTATTTGCCATGACTATATATATAATGACGCTTGTGTAGAAGAATGTTTCACACAAGATGAGGAGGGAGAACGAACAAATGAAAAATGAGGTACCACCCAGGAATCAAACCCGGGATCATCCGATTGCCGGTCAGATATGCTATCCACTACACCATGGACCTCGATCAATCAGAAGTTGTAATTCTCCTACATACGAGCAGAAACCAATGCCCTGAGGGAGCACCTTCACATGCTGTGTCTATATATACACACATGCCATACATGTATACCTCATTTTTTCATTTGTTTGTTTAACCTCCTCATCTTGTGCAGAATGCTCTTCTACACAAGCATCGTTCTTTACATTAATTATACTGTGTTGTTTGCAGTTAAAATGTATATATGTACGGCATGCGAAGGTGGCAATCAGATGATCCTGGGTGGTACCTCATTTTTCATTTGTTCGTTCTCCCTCCTCATCTTGTGCGGAACGCTCTTCTACACAAGCGTCATTCTTTACATTAATTATACTGCGTGTTGTTTGCAGTTAAAATGTACATACATACACGTATGCATGATATTTTATTAAGGTGAGCCCCACACACACACACAGTAAAACATTAAAATGCACAAATAAGAGCTTCTCATGCATCTTCTCATTCCTTATATTGAAAAAAAAACTCAGACTGGATTTTGAGCTAAATCCATTAATATTTAAGGGTGGCGCAAGTTTGAAGAAATTTGCTACCCCAAACTGTATAATTAATATTAATTATACTAAGGCTTTGAGTTGCATCACCTCTGAATTATGCATGAATCAATCTAGTTTTTTTATTTCCAACATCGTTAGTGGTTGTGGAATATGGGCAAATGTCACGATAAATATTTTTCATTTTCATTTTTGGACCACCCTACTGTACAAGACTTGAAATTTAGTTTTTAATTTAAATTAATGCCAAGTACTTTAACCTCATTTTTATTTGACAGTTTGCAGTAATACATTTTGTGGTAATAACCATACAAGACAACTGTCAGGTTCGATAAAAATTTATTAGCACACATCCATTTAAAGAGTTTCAAATTGCCCATTTGTTTCATTAATCAGAAAGTGAGTTACAATTAGCAGCCAAAGGTCAACTTTTTGTTATTCATAAATTATATAAATAAAAACTTACATTTATATTCTCTTTCCAATTAATTTCTTGAACTTTATTAAAATCATAACCAGTGACAAGAGAGAAATGTTCCGAGCCAATTGTGTGTTTTAAATTTGATTTCCAAACCAAACTGGATTCTGTAACTTCAGAGTTATCCTCTTCTTCAGCTACATTTGGAAGTGTGTCATCTGGAATGATAGGTCATAATTATAATTTATTATAAAACACACATACTGCTATGTATTCAGTAAAATACAGTAAATAATAGAGGGTATTAAGTGAAAAAAATTATACAGTACAAGATAGTGGAATTCTTAATTTTTAAACTTATTAAAAGGAAATTTTTAAGACAATTGTAGATGCAATTATAGTAAAAATCTTCAATTTATTAGGTTAAAAGAACTTCAGTTATGAAATAGGCCCAAACTGGGTATCATACATCTTTTTATCGGTATGATGGCTGTAGTCACACTCCTACATCAACCTCTCACTCATTCCATATGGTGATTCCTCACTTCATGGAGGTCAGGCTCGCTGCCCCACCTCTCAAGTTTGGTGAAGGAGAGTCAGTTTCTTAGCTTCTACATGTCACAAAGCCAGGTACGCATTATACAAATGATGCATTTGGTGGAGAAGGGGGCAAATGCCACAAAATTCGAAAAATGAGTTTTTTGTCATATAATTATCCTTTAAAACCTTTGCTTTACCTATGCAAAAAATTAGATGTTAGTCTGCACTCTTTCACGGTAAAATTTAGGTTTTAATGTATCTCAGAGAAATTCACTCCGCATCATTGCTTCACATTGAACACATCTATCTACTTTCTGGTCACTCGACAATGCCCTATGATGCTCAATTTGGCCAAATAAAAAATTATAGCATTATTATTTACACCAAAAAAGATTATGTTATGGCCATAACTACAGCCGTTTCGCAGCGCTTCCTAGTTGTAGAAATGAAACAGGCTGATTTTCTCAATTTTGACGTCCTAAAAACGTGCATTGTCATTAGGAATTTACAGATGCAAGAAAGTTAATATTTGACTTTCAACACAAAGAAGGCTATGTAATATCTACTGCATACCGCACAACCCCAGATAATAGCCATCCCGTCAGACTGCAGAAAGGGAAAAAATCCTATAGTGTCAGTTTATTCAATCTAGCCCAGCAGACACTGCAACCAAAGTATTCCCAATTGCTGCCAATAACTAAGGAAAAAATAAAAGATCTCAAAGAATTATCAGACCTAATGCCTGCAACTGCAGTGAACTATTATACAAGATTGTTAAAGGAACTGGAAGAAACCGAAACAGTTTTAGCAGGTAATACAACATTCAATGAAGAGGACCAAATAATGGATTACACCAGTTAACATCAGAAGCTATCAATAAATAATATTGTAAAATTTCTTGGTGTTTTATTATATCGACATATTACACAACAATATTTTACTCAAATATGTGTTCAAATTCATACATTTCAATAAACTGGAAAAATATAAAGGTTTAAAGTTTACAAACTTTAACTGCATTTTGTGGCATAATTCGAAAATGTTGCGTTCGCCCCTTCTCCACCAAACGCGTCAAATCCTGTTACAGTATGCACTATTACATTTATAGAAAATTATTTGCTTTCGCTAATTAACTCTTCAAATACTCTAACTACTACTAAAAATTCCTAATATGGGTCGAGAGACTTTGTTCTTACTGTGGGTGGAGCAAAGCTACAGAAGTTATAATTAATAACCAACATCATTCCAGCAAGTCTACAATTTAAATTATGTCAATAACCTCATTGTAACATCGGAGAAATTACATCCAATCACTCAATCCACAATTTACACATCACTTTTGAACCATAAACAAATTGCAGAATTCCTAAGTAGACAAAGTGAATCTGGCTATTTTTACCAAATAATATGAAGTTAAAGAATTTATTTCATAATAGGATAGTGCAGTAGTACTATATTTTGGTGAAAGAGGCACAATTTTTACACTTTTGTTTATCATTAATTTTGGATATTTTTTTTGTTTTACAATACCATAAAAATGGAATACTCCAGGAAAGGAAAGGAGATTTTGGACAGCTATAAAATAAATGTAAAAAATTAATATTTTGTATTTACCAACTTAAAGGTATTTAATTTCCTCATGAATATGGTTTATTAAGTTTAGAAGTTACCAAGTTATGTAATTTAAAAAAAAAAATTGGTATAATTTCACATGATTTATCCATCTCCATGAAAATTTTGGCCTAAATAGGACCCCAAACTCTCATATGCAGTTGGAAGGATTATTCATTTTTGAAAAATCCATGATTATAATTAGAACATATCACCATCATCATATTAGGATTGGTCAGTTCCAGGACAAATAGAGTAAAAATGTTAAATGGACACCCAACCATCTCAGATTTCACTAATGTTTGGTGTATAGGGTTAGTTTATACAAGGAATTCATCTGTCAAAATCTCGGCTCTGTATGACCATTGACTCTGGAATTATGAAGGTCATCAAACTCAAGGCTAAGGTCAAACAGATTTTTCAGATCATCATAGTGAGGTCATCAATTGTCATTGATCATTAAAACTACATATTTTTTAACTTAAAGGAGTGTAAAATCTAAAAATGCAATAAAAATAGAGATGGGAAATTTAGAAATTTATTTTTACTTCAAAATATGTAATCTTGAGGGAATCTGTTTATTCTTAATTGCCTGTCATTTTCCTTATACACATTGTCAGACCCACATGAATTCAGAGATTGGATGACATTTTCACTACCCTTTTTTCAGTCTGCACAAGCTAAAATTCAAAGATAGATCAGCACAAATTTTTTAAAATTGTGGTAAATACTAAAAAATGACTTAACACTATGTATGCAGTATGATATGTATGATACATTAGCATTTGCAGCAACATGCCCAGCAGTGCAAATTGTCTTTCTCATGCTCCTCTGCATTATCACTTTTCATGGTGATGTTTTTTAAATTATTTTTTTTTTTTATGAGTTTTTACTATTTATACTTGTAATGTTATACAGTAATACCTTGAACAGCGCAGTTTTGATTAGTGCGGGTTTTGATGTAGCATGGTTTGTATTTTCGTCAATTTTTTTTAAATTTAGCGTGCATTTTCCTATTGTTTTCTAATTTCTTTTCGGTACTATTTCATTCGACGAACTTTTGGACAGCACAGACAAATTCTAAAACCAATTAACTGCGCTGTGCAAGGTATTGCTGTATATTATTTTACATGCATTATTATTATTAGGCCTATACATTTATTGAACAATGATTTAAAAGCTTTTATTTAGGTAAAAATTACTTTATACATGATTTTTTTTAAACTTTTATCCCCCTAACCCCATTTACATTATGGGGAGATAGTTCCAACCTGCATAATTTCATGCTGCACAAGCTTTTTCAGGAATGGAACCCTCATGCAGGTCAGGGATCACTAACAAGATCTAGGAAACCTTTGTGGTGGAATTGGGAAATAGCTAAAATTAAAAATAAAAAGGGCATTCAGGATATTTGAAGGCAGTGATAATATTTTGGCCTTGGATAATTATAGGCAGTTAAGAAATAAGCTAAATAGTTTAATTAGGAAAAGCAAAAGGCATAGTGAAATAAATCTAGCTAGAAATAGCATTAAAGATCCAAAGAAATTCTTTAGTTTTTATAAATATAATAAAAAGCATGATTGGATTGGCCCAACGTAGAACATCATGATAGGATGTTTGAAAGAGATCAGGATATTGTTGATATTTTTAATAATTATTTTAGCTGTTTTTACTAGAGAAAATTTAAACAACTTATTTTAATTCTTTAATTCTGTAAATTTAGGCATTCTTGATCATTCACATTTAAGGAAGGATGTCAGGCAAGTGATTTATACAATGAAGTCAAATAAAGCTGCTGGACCTGATAATATATATGCTACAATTCTCAGAGAAAGGGAGGAAAGCTTATCTGAGGCACTAACTATTTTGTTTGCTAGGTCTATTAATTATGTAGAGCAGTGGTCACCAACCTGGATGGTAGTGCCCACTAGTGGGCTCACATTAAAGGTAATTAAACATTTATTTCATTATTTATTTTATCGATTATGTTGATTTATTCTTTTTGATCTAAGGTAGGTAATAAGCTTTTTTAATTTTCAAAAAATCTTAAAGTGGATGGTGAACAAAAAAAAGATTGGTGACCCCTGATGTAGAGGGACCAGATGAATCAGAAAAAGCAAATGTAGTAGCTACCGTACCCATTTACAAAAAGGGTAGTAAAGAGGAGGTAGGGAATTATAGGCCTGTTAGTTTAACATCATTGGTAGGAAAGATAATAGAAATTTAGAATTATTTATTTGGATTTTAGTAAAGCGTCATTCTTTACATTAATTATACTGTGTGTTTGCAGTTAAAATGTATATATGTACAGCATGTGAAAGTGCCCCTCAGGGCATTGGTTTCTGCTCGTATGTAAGAAAACTATGATGTCTGATTGATCGAGGTCCATGGTATAGTGGATAGCATATCTGACTGGTAATTGGATGATCCCGGGTTCAATTCCCAGGTGGTACCTCATTTTTCATTCTCCCTCCTCATCTTGTGTAGAACACTTTTCTACACAAGCGTCGTTCTTTACATTAATTATACAGTCAACCCTCGACTTACGTAATTAATCCATTCCTAGACGAGTTACTTAACTCGAAAATGACGTAAGTCAAACCCCAAAATACATATGTAAATCGGGTAATTTGTTCCAGGACCCCCAAAAAGTATTGAAAATAATAAAATTACATTTTTTGACAAAAACTGTATATAAACAAAATTATAATGGTAATTAATAATTATTATTAAGAAACACCATCTGTAAAAGAAAATACATATTAAAAATTAATAAAAAATTAATTTAGACTTACATTGGAGAGAGTTGAATAATGCACAGTAAAAATAACAATGAAATAATGTGAAATACCCATCCTGCCAGTGAGTGGTCATGCACTGCATTTGCGATTATGCAGCTATTACGCAACACGAAATAATTACGTAAGACGAATCAATTACAGTCAATAGGGGGGCTTCTCATAACTCAAAATTACGTAAGACAGTGATGACGTATGACGTAAATCGAGGGTCAACTATACTGTGTTGTTTGGGGTTAAAATGTATATATGTATGGCATGCGAAGGTGCCCCCTCAGGGCATTGGTTTCTGCTCATATGTAGAATTACAACTTCTGATTGATTGAGGTCCATGGTGTAATGGATAGCATATCTAACCAGTAATCAGATGATCCCAGGTTCAATTCCCAGGTGATATCTCATTTTTCATTTGGGTAATGGTTCAGAATACAAGCGCCACTTAAGCAAGCAAAATTTTGAAAAATACCATAGACAAAGTTGTCTATCTCATTAAAATACATTACATGTGTCGCATAGTCAAAAAAATGAAGTTAGAAAATTACGAAAAAATATATATAGCTACTATGAATCTAGGAAATTTTGAGTTGGCAACCCTACTATCATTCATTCATTTCAGTTTGAAAATGGCTTCAGTCTATGATGGATGTGCGGTGACGCTAGTAGAGCTTGCGGCCGTGTTGAGAACTTGATTCGTCATGTGCCCTAGATGAAGACTAAAAAAATGCATAACTTAACATGTTATTACATTATCATTTGTATAATTTAGGTCTCTGGGGTGCGAGGGTGAAGCCCCCGTAAAAATCACTCATCACAAATTGATTGGTATAAGGTTCAGGGTATAAGGGTTTTTTCCACCAAAACATGCTAAAACCATTGGTTTCCTGTTTAGGATAAATCTGACCATCGCTATTACCGTAAATTATTGCTTGTGCTGTGTTCCCCCACCCAAAACCCCCAGTTCCCACGGTGGTCCCCCCCAGATTGTAGGAGGGGTTGGGGGGTGAAATCACCAAGCAATAATTTACTGTAATGGCGATGGTCACATTCATCCTAAACAACAGGAAACCAATGGTTTTAGCATGTTTTGGTGGAAAAACAAAAATTGTGGCGGCGCCCCTATTCTGAACCATTACCTTCATTTGTTCATTCTCCCTCCTCATCTTGTGCAGAACACTTCTACACAAGCGTCGTTCTTTACATTAATTATACTGTGTGTTGTTTGCAGTTAGTGTATATATAAATATAAGCCATAAGTCGCCGAAAATATTAACCGAGCAAGGGGGTGCGCCGCACCCTTTTGCTCAGTTAAAGGGTGCGCGGGGCGCCAGCGCGCAATAGGTTCCGCCGTCCCTGGATTTTACAGACTGGCTGAAGCAAGAGTTCAGGCCTAGGCCTACTTAAGACTTTTGTAATTTTTTTCATGATTAGTCGAAGTTAATTGAGCCTAGTTCCACGCAGTTGTCAATCTAGGTCTTAAGTGGATAGTATGACTTACCACAATCATCTGGCTTTAGCTGAAAATTAAATTTAAACATATGGCTTGTTATAAGCAAATCACACTGAATACGATCCGCCAAATATCAATACCTGTTGATTCTGAAATAAATATAATAGTATTATAGTAATGTTTTTTTTGTTTTGTTTTTTTTCTGTTTAAGGTGCTTTCAACCCTGCTGGATTATTGACACCATTAGTATAGTAATGTTGTTGTTTTTGAGTTTGAAATAATAATGATGTTGTTGTTGTTGAGTCTGAAATAATAATAATGTTGTTGTTGTTGTTACAGCATTTAGCCCTTCAAACCTGATTTTCAGATGTTCAGTAAATTCCCTGGTACCCAGGGCCGGCGATTGCTGCCACGGGCCCTGGGAAGGATTAGTATATGGGGCCCCCTGTTTACTCAGTATTTTATTCTGAATGTTTTTTGTGTACATAACAAGCAAAGTGATGACATGTCCAAGTCACTATTCAAAACATACAGTATGATAATCTCTATAAAATGTATGTTCATTAATTATATGGTATTATTCTACTATTACACCCGTCTAACGTCCAGCAATTATTATATGTTCATTAAGTAGATTTTTTAATTCTAAGACACTTTCCTTCTATAGCGTTTCCGTCGCAAATGCTTCGTTTTCGAGATATAAACTTTTTTTGGTGTGTATCTAGTGTGTGTTTGTACGGTCGTTTGTGTGTTCGTTTGTGTTGCCGTCACATGTCTGCCCAATCAGAGCGCTCCATCCATTTCGAATTTGAATTAGTTTGCTACTGGAATGGCTTCGTGTGACATGTGTTCATTCGATTATTACCGCTGTATTGTCGCTTTCTATGAAAATTTAGAAAAAAAGTGTTGAGTTTCTGCGTGCTCACAGTGTTCTACCGACAGTAGTGAAGTGTCCACATTGTAAAATGGAGTGCACATATCGTCAAGACCAGAAACTGTGGCGTTGTAGAAAAAGTTACGTTGTGCTTAAAACGAAGAAAAGACGGTACTGTGATTATTCTGTCTTAGATTTTAAAGGTAATTCATGTTTTTCTTTTAGGTTAGGTTTAGTTAAGTTAGGGTAGGTTAGGTTAGGTTGTTAGGATAGGTTAGGTCAGGATAGGTTAGGTTAGGTCAATTTTGAAGGTGAAATTTGTTTTTCCTATGGTTTTTGATGTGTTTTGAACGAATGAATCTGACCTTCAAAACCGTCGGAAATGACTCGTTTTCTGTGATTTCCCCCACATTGCCGGCTGGGGGGGGGATCTCAAAAACGAGTCATTTCCGACGGTTTTGAAGGTCAGATTCGTTCAAAACACATCAAAAACCATAGGAAAAACTTAAATTTCACCTCGAAAGGGAGACGGGTGTAATACTGTACATTTACCAATTATATTTCCTCTCTGTTATTTAATCAATTGCTTTATTGATATTTTGGTAAATTTTTACAAGTGTACATTACAGGCTTTGTAAATCAAAACTATAGTTTTAATATATAACCTAACCTAACCTACCCTACCTTAATCAGAATCAGTAAATGTCATGTACTTTTTTAAAAAATACCAATATTTTTAGATTTTATCCCCCTCTTTCCGGGTTCCCTAGAGGTCCGGGCCAGGGGATTTACCCGCCCTCTCGGCGGCCCTGCTGGTACCACAGTGTAGGTATATATAGTGTTTATAGTGTTGGGCTTCCAGTATATTCAATTTCAGCCTGCGCGGGGATCTGACTGAGTCAGTGAACAGCTGTTGGCTCTTAGTGACTCTTGATTCTGATCCCCAAAGCAAAGTCACTGGTTTCCCGTTTTCTTTTTACGTCATTGCTGACGTCATTACTCAAATGGAAATTTCTAGATTGTTACAGAGTACCGCGGCAAACTTTAAAAGCATTTTGCACTTATTAATAATTACAGAGTACCACGGCACACTTTAAAGGCATTTTGCATTTATTTACAATCACAACTTTAATTAACATTGACTGTTTTGAATATGAGACGCCATTAATTTTTTTTTACAGTTGAGTCTTTACGTCATCAAACCCCAGCATCTTCATTGGCTGCAAAAATATCCTCCGTCCGAATTGCATGATTATAATATTGCAATTTTTAAGAATATTAATTATTTAAGAAATTATAAATTAAATATGTAATTTCATAAAAATAAATTTTGTACGTTGAAATTACTAATAAAATTTCTCTGATTCACCTTCATTTTAAAAATTTATATACTTATTTGGCTACTCAATGGGGTTTTGAAGTACAGACAATTTTACAAGTAATGCCCTATACTATTATACTGTACAGTGTGTCCGTAAAGTCATGGTGGGAATTTAAATAGCTATATTATTGCAACGAAACATGATAATGAGATGAAAAAAAGGCAAATTGAAGAACAACTCTAAAAGAATAACTTTATTTAACGTAGTTCGATATGGGCTCCTCTGGTAGCCCTGCAGACATCTAGGCGGTGATGTGTGTCCGTAAAGTCATGGTGGGATTTTAAATAGCTATATTATTGCAACGAAACATGATAATGAGATGAAACAATGCCAAATTTAAGAACTCTCAAAGTTGTATCTTGTAGTTAGTCTAGGCTAAGCTTAACCTTTATCTCGTAGTTAGTCTAGGCTGTCCACATGCCTATGTTGAACATGAGCGTAATAGCCCGAAAGTTAATGTGTGGTGTGCTCTAGCACGAGATCGAGTGATTGGCCCATTTTTCTTCGCGGAACCCACTGTGACGTCACACAACTACCTCGCTATGTTGGAACATTTTGCAGTACCCCAATTTATTGACAATAATGTCATCTTTCAGCAAGATGGTGCTCCTCCGCACTATGCCAACGTTGTTCGAGAATTCCTTAATGAAACATTTCCACAGAGATGGATAGGAAGAGGAGGATGGAAGCCATGGCCTCCACGCTCTCCGGACCTGACACTTTTGGACTTTTATTTGTGGGGTTACGTCAAGCAAAGCGTGTACACTGTAGGGTGGATCGATTTTACATTTTTTTCGATTTCCATATTCTAATAGAGACAAAACCTTGCGCATGCATGAGAAAATAGCCTCTGCAAAATCTTAGCTTAATAGGTAATCATCTTCTGCCCCCGGCAGAGCGATGAAAATCATATTTTAGTAGTCAAAAACGTATTTTTCTTATAATTTTTAAAATATTTCAATATGCATCAAAATTATTCCTAATAACTATAAAGTCGATGAAAAAGACCTCATATGATCGTTTTTCCAAGCGCGTTGTCCTACGTTAATATCTTTTGCCCCCGGCAACAACGTCAAATGTTGAAAAAATAGGCAATTTATATACATATTTTCAGATCGGCTCTTTGTCTTAAATAATGCATTTATATATTTCCAATAGCATTTATATCGTTGCTTAGGCATGAAATAACACACACGCAAAATTTTATGACTCTAGAGTAATATCTTCTGTCCCCGAGAAAAGTAAATGTGGATTATAATTACGTTAATGCGATGTTATAAGTACAATAAGTACTAAGTACAGCTCCTCGCTTGCTAATTTTATAAAATTAGCAACCCAAAACTCACCACGAGGAGGTGGCTGTACGTCGAGTTCCACCCTATCCAGCCCCAACCACCCTTCCTTTGGCTGCATGTCGATTTACATACGGTAATCTTTCTTAGAATCAAATCGTGGAATTTTTGTTCGGGAGTGAAGACGGGAGCGGATGAATCCGTCCCTCTCTTCTATTCCACTTACACTGGCAGAGGCTTCAGTTACTAATTTGATGAGTCTCTCGACCGCTTGAGTATGACAAGGGAATAGTGGGATCAGTCCATCAGGCTGGTCTCCCGTCTCAACAAACTCTTTTATTCGGGTATCAGGTATTGTTTTTGTAACGGGGGGTTCGGTCACCTCAGCCGTTTGCCAGTTGATCATTTCGTATTAGTTTTGACTATCGTAGAGCAGCTCAGGCATGGCGAAGGCTCGAATTTCCCCCGCTGGTGATTGTTTTGATCGTGCTTTTAATATTCTTCTCCATCCCAATTCTCTTATGTGTTGCTCATCGGCATGTAGCAGCTACATAAAAGAGTTTGTTGAGACGGGAGACCAGCCTGATGGACTGATCCCACTATTCCCTTGTCATACTCAAGCGGTCGAGAGACTCATCAAATTAGTAACCGAAGCCTCTGCCAGTGTAAGTGGAATAGAAGAGAGGGACGGATTCATCCGCTCCCGTCTTCACTCCCGAACAAAAATTCCAGCATGTAGCAGCTACATGCCGATGAGCAACACATAAGAGAATTGGGATGGAGAAGAATATTAAAAGCACGATCAAAACAATCACGTATCGCCCCGCGTACTAACGAGGACCGGACTAAACTACTCATTTCTTAGCGTATGCTTCCTAGATGTTTTTCCTTATTAAAATCAATGTAAATTGATACTCATTAAGAATTTCTACGTCAACTCCCTCCAATTATATGGCCTGTCAAACCTGAACTTGCATCAAGTTAGGCACTCATTTTCTCACAAATAAGTTAGGCCTGGTATTTAGTTAAAGATTTTTTGTTTCATGTAAAATGTTTTATGTAACATAACATTAAGATAAAGGTCATTGAATTTAATGAGTTAAGAGTTGTGACTAGGCTACGAAGTTCAGCCTATTGGCTCTAGGGTGAAGCCAAATTGCAAAATCTGCAAATTTTTTGCGTGACGATCCAGTTTTTAAAAAAAAATCTTGTCTTCTAAATTGCAAAACTCGCGCTCATAATATTTCAAAGTTAGTTATTAAATTTAATGAATTATTGTTGTGCGACGACGTTTGTAGGTGAAATGATTAATCTTGCATAGGCCTAGTCTAGGGTTGCCAGATCAGATGATTTCCAAATCCGGAGATTTTACCTACGAAGCTCATCATTATTTGTTTATGTAGCTAATTTATATATAAACTTCCTCATGGTGTAGTCACTCAGTGTAGTGGATAGCATATCTGACCGGCAATCGGAAGATTCCGGGTTCGATTCCCGGATGGTTACTATGGAAAACTGATGAGTGGGTAGTTGGGAGGTAACGAAAATGGTTCACTGAGTAGGTAGGTAGTTAATCTAACAATCATTAAATTCCTTTTATGTCAATAACTGGGTGGATGAAACCAATTGGTTGCTCACCAGAGTTATTCTCCACACTAGTATTTATATACTGTGTGGGAGGAGCGTGCTCGGTAATAAGGATACATTACCGCTCAACCAACCGAGGAATAAACCAAGACAACGCTGGTACAGAAGCCCCGCGAAGAGGAGAACAAAGGGAGAAACGAAAACGAAGAACGGGGCGAGAGGACGTACCAGCAAAGTGCGCTCTCGAAAACATAACCGGAGAAGGGAGACACTCCGATAACAAAAAGTAAGTGACTAATTGAGTTTTTACACCAAAGTTAATCTCATTAAATTAAGCTGGGTCAGACAAGTTAGGCCTACATTGTGGCCTAAGACCCAGCATCAACTCATAGCTTAACAAAGGTGAAGGTAGATTGCCCTAACCTAATTCTTGTGAGGAATCCTACTGTGGACCTCAATTTATCTGCCCGCTCTGGACCATTTCCGGAATCTCTAGGCTGACCCCTCTAGGCTAGACTTGATCTACTCTATTAGATGACTGGATATAAGGGGTGGGTTAATTGTGGACCAATTCATACAGAGCATTTTTCGCATTGGTGGTCCGTGTGTGGGGAATTTACAAACCTTAACCTTACTTAACAAAAAATTGCAGAATTAGGCTAAATAGCCTAAGTCTAGCCTAAGCCTAAGCTAATCAAGCCTAATTAGGTCTACAACCTAGGGCCTAACTAGGAAACATTTACATTAAAGGAGTCTCATTCTCTTATAAGCTTAGACCTGAGTGACATAAGTACTTGGGGGGGATTAAACCAAATTTAAACTTGACTCTTTTGTCTGTGCTCTCTCTTCTCTGGTAATTTCTTCTTGTCCTATATTTCATTACGATCCCCAGTTAAACAACATTAGTGAACAAGCATTTAAAATGCATACAACTCCAAGCATCCAATTCTTCTTTTAAGGAAGAATCACTCAACAGATTTTTTCAACAGGCACATGCATTCCTTGCAATCTGTGTGTATATATATGTATATATACACTGTACTCTTTACATGTGCCACAAATACACTCAACCTATCTGAACATAAGCAAGGATTGCATGGGTTACTCAATGAGGGTCTTATGGCCTATCTTGGCCATGGGCCAAACAATGAGCCTTGGTCTTGTGGCCTACCTTGGCCATGGGCCAAACAATGAGCCTTGGTCTTGTGGCCTACCTTGGCCATGGGCCAAACAATGAGCCTTGGTCTTGTGGCCTACCTTGGCCATGGGCCAAACAATGAGCCTTGGTCTTGTGGCCTACCTTGGCCATGGGCCAAACAATAAAGGTCTTATGGCCTACCTCAGCCATGGGCCAAAACAATTGAACCTTGGTCTTGTGGCTTATTGTGGCCATGGGCCAAACATTAAATGTCTTATGGCCTACCTTGGCCATGGGCTAAACATTGTCTTATGGCCTACCTTGGCCATAGGGAAAACTATTACAAGGGTCTTATGGCCTACCTTGGCCATAAGGAAAACTATTACAAGGGTCTTATGGCCTCCCTTGGCCAGAGACCAAACAATACAAAATAAGACCCAGACTGGATAAACCAAAGACTGTTCCCAGAGACCAACTAGCTACAGCCAAACAGACAAAACTTGATACTGTAGAATCAAATGTGACCAACTATAAAACACGAACACCTACATTACAGAACTTTAATGTAACTGCTGCCTAAACTTATACACCATATTGCAAATTTTGTGCAAGTAATGAACACAGTAGTACTGGGTGTGACAAATATTCAGATTTTAACCAAAGGGTTAAAAGATGTGAACAGTTGAACCTGTGTAAAAAGTGTACTGGCCAGGGACATTATAAGAAAGACTGTAAATCTAGGTTAAGATTCAAGTGTAAGTTTTGTAAAAGTTTACGACATGTCTCATCAATGTGTGATTCACCAAAGTGTCCAAACAATAGTACTCAAACTCAAAAGATACCTCCCCCAAACAAAGGTAATCAAGAAAATGCCACTTTCATGGGACATTCTGCTTGTTCAAACAATGTAACAAGAAACACAGATTCTTTTACCAACTATTACTTTGGACTTAGTGAATAGTGAGGGTAGTACCACTCCAGTGAGATGTCTTATAGACTGTTGTTCTCAACAAACATTTGTTTCAAAAAATGTAGTTAATAAATTGGGTTTGACACCAAACCCGAATGAACAAAATCTCAATATTGCATCCTTTGTTAAGGATAACTCGGACAAAAATAGCTATAAGACAATTGACCTGGAACTACATTTAGGAAGTAAATTCAAGAAAATTGAAGCAGTTATTATTTCTAAAGTAGGACAAAACAAACTGGTTATACCCAAACTAGAACAAACCATAAATCATTTGGGAAAACACTACAAAATAGCTGATAGACATATCACTAACAACACAGTAGCTAACATTGAAATGCTAATAGGGGCAGATTATATTAATCTTATTCATAAGGGCATAGTAGAGATAGGTAATGGTATAGCTATTCAGACTCCATCAGGGATAGCCCCTTTGGGTGACCTATCAGACTACAACCTAGACCTAAACCAAAACAGTGCATGACCAACAAATACTATGTGCCTCAACTCAGTCCTACATAACACCTGTAAGAATAGCAACACTTTGAATAATATTATCTCAACTGAGAACATTAATTCATCATTATCAAATGAAACTTTGGATGAGGCAATTCAAACTTTATGGTTGCTAGAATCTGTGGGTATATATGACACAAATCAAACTTCAGAAGATCAGTTAATGGTAGAAAGATTTGAAGACACCATTCAGTGTAAAACAATAGTTATTTTATTGAGTTACCTTGGAAAATAAATTGTCCAACTTTAAGAGATAATCTCAAAGTAGCTAAAGGACATTTATATAAAGTAATGAAAAAACTCAACAAGAAAATAATGTAAAAATATATAATAATGTCTTCAAAGAACAGCTACAGAAAGGCTTCATTGAAGAAGTAACAATAACCCTTTTAAAAAAGATGGTTGTCATTATTTAACCCACAGGGGGGTTTATCGACAAGATGCCCCAACAACAAAACTCAGAGTAGTATATAATGTAGCCTCAAAGACAGTGATAAACACAGTTTGAATGATTGCTTGATTGAGGGTCCTAATCTCATTTCTGACCTTGTGAAGATCTTACTGAGGTTCAGGTTAGACAAATATGCTGTACAAAGTGACATTTCGAAGGCATTTTTGAGAATAAATCTTAAAAATGAATATGATAAGAACCAACTTAGGTTCTTATGGTTCAAGGATCCATTTGATTTGAATAAAGGGTTCATAACCTATAGATTTAATGTTGTGTTGTTTGGAGCCAATTGCTCACCTAGCCTATTAGCATTGACAATTAAACATCATTTAAACCAGTTTAATAACTCTCTAACATTGAACTTCCTTAAGGAACATTTTTACGTAGACAATCTAATAGGCTCAACGACAACAAAATCTGAATTATCTGAAGTCTATGAACACTCTCAAAACATTATGCAACAAGGTAACTTTGAACTTAGAGAGTGGATTTCAAATAATGAGGATTTAAACAAAAAGATTTTAAAGATAATAATGGTCTTACTGAGCCATCAGACAGAGTTAAAACTTTAGGTATGAACTGGTATTTGGATGCAACTTCTAACAGTCATGATTCAATCTGTACTAAAGGTTTTAAACTTGATGAGGAAGCAAATACTAAAAGACAAATATTATCAGAGGCTTCCAAAATTTTTGATCCTATGGGTCTATTCCTGCCTTCAACAATAAAATCAAAGATTCTCCTCCAAGAAATTTGGAGGACAAATGTTGGGTGGGATGATCCAATAACAAATGAAAATCAAAAATCTTGGAAGAAGTTAGCTACTGATTTAACAAAAGTGCAGAACATTAAAATTCAAAGGTGCTGTGGGTTTAGGGATAAGCCCCAGAGACTTCATGTGTTTGCTGATGCAAGCACACAAGCTTATGGGTGCTGTGCGTATCTTGTAAGCCCTACAGAAAGTCATCTAATTTATGCAAAAGGGAAAGTAGCACCTCTCAAACCTACCCGAACCATACCTCAATTGGAACTATTGGCTGCTACATTAGCCATTAAAACCATTTCATTGCTTAAGGATGCTTACTATGATGTGTTCATAACTAATATCCACGTCTGGCTTGACAGTCAGATTTGTCTTGCCTGGATACGGAATGATAGCATTAATAGTAAGAATATCTTTGTAAGAAATAGGCTAAAAGAAATAGCTGACGCTAATGAAAGCCTACAAGTAAACTTTCACTATGTTCCAACTAAACAGAATCCAGCAGACTTTCTGACCAGAGGTTTATCCTACAAGTTGTTGAAGTCAAACAAAACTTGGTTTATGGGACCTAAGTGGCTCTGTATACAGACCAATGGCCTGTGGAACAAGTTAACTTGACATTAAATTTAATCTTTTCAAATGAAAAGGTTGAACCAATCACTAATTATGAAAAGTATTCTGATTTCAACAAACTTGTCAGGGTGACAGCCTACTGTTTGAGGTTTGCTCACAACTGTTTAGCTACAATTAACAAACAGCTAAATAAAAAAATCATAATTATACAGAAGTTGCAACCCAATACTGGATAGGCCAAGCCCAACAAAAAGAGTACAATAAAGAGTTAGAATTCTTAACAAATGGGAAACAAACAAAAGAACCTGTACCATCAGTAGTTGTGGATCTAAACTTGTTCAGAGATGAGGAAGGCCTTCTAAGGTGTAAAGGGAGATTAGACAAATCAAAACTGTCATACAAAAGCAAAAATCCAATCCTTTTACCTAGATTTAGCTATTTGACAACATTAATCATCAGAAAAATACACAATGATGTATATCATATGGGGGTACCACAGACACTAACTACATTAAGAAAAACTTATTGGATACCCAAGGGAAGGATCACTGTTAAAACAGTCCTGAGTGAGTGTGTCACATGTAGGCGTATTCATGCTAGGCCCTATAGGAAACCAAATCCTCCTGCTTTGCCAGAGGAGAGAGTTACTCTCAACAGACCCTTTGAGACTGTAGGCATTGACTATACAGGAGCATTGACTGTAGGGGTGGGTGACACGAACAAAAAATGTACATTGTACTGTTTACATGTGCAGCCTCACGAGCTGTTTATTTGGATGTTGTGGAGGACCTAACAGCAGAATCTTTTGTTGCTGTCTTTAAGAGATTCTGTGCACGACATTCAGTACCCAAGACAGTTTGGACTGACAATGCTACATATTTCAAAGCTGGTGAACAAGTCATCCACGACTTGTTAAGCAATGAAATCACACAATTATATATACAAAATCAAACATAAAGTGGAAGTATATTCCAGTTGCCTCTCCTTGGTATGGTTCTATCTGGGAGAGGAATATACAAACAGTAAAGAATTGCTTGAAGAAAGCAATTGGCAAAAAACAGATACACTTATTTGGGTTACTCACTCTCCTGGCTGAGATTGAGAACATCATTAACAATAGGCCACTCACTTATGTGAGTGACAACATTAATGACCCAGAACCATTAACTCCAAATCATTTGATTCGGGGAGAACAAGTTAGTCTCCTGCCGGACTACAATATAGACTCTTCAGAAGACCCAAACTGGACTCAACGACATGATGAGCTCCAGACTAAGTTACAACATTTAACTAGAGTTAAAGCTCATTTCATAAACAGTGGAAAACTGAGTACTTGATGGGTCTAAGGGAGAGACATAAACAAATGACTAAGAAGGATTGGTCTGACACAATTAAGGTAGGGGACCTTGTTCTCATACATGACAGTACTCCAAGACAAACTGGCCTCTGGCTAGAGTTTCAGAACTCAGACCAGGGGCAGACGGGGTAACAAGAGTGGTCAAATTAAGGACTTCAACGGGTGACACAACAAGAGACATTTCTCTTTTGTACCCTTTAGAGTCTGGACCCAAAACAATGGACTTTGGAGAACCTTCTCCACTGACAGTAACAACTGGAGACACTGAACTTCCAGTAACTATTCCTTTGACAGTAGGAGTGGTAACGCATCCTACTACAACATTGACAGACACAAGACCTCAGCGACAAACAGCATTAAAAGCGCGACTATTTTTACAACAAAAAATAGATGCTGGGGAATTGTAATTTTATCTTCTAACTTTCATTTTTCTTTTCTTATGGTAAAGACCATAGACAGTTTCATCCTATGGATGTATATTTTCTCTTCTAATTAAATGCTACACCTTCTCCATGAGAAGGTGAGGATAGGCACTGTTAATCAGATTAACAGGCATTTACAGTTAAATAGTTAGCTAGTCTACACTCAGACAAAAATTGGTGACAATGACACCAAAATTTTTATCTCCCGGGGCCCCCAGTATATGGAAAACTGATGAGTGGGTAGTTGGGAGGTAACGAAAATGGTTCACTGAGTAGGTAGGTAGTTAATCTAACAATCATTAAATTCCTTTTATGTCAATAACTGGGTGGATGAAACCAATTGGTTGCTCACCAGAGTTATTCTCCACACTAGTATTTATACTGTGTGGGAGGAGCGTGCTCGGTAATAAGGATACATTACCGCTCAACCAACCGAGGAATAAACCAAGACAACGCTGGTACAGAAGCCCCGCGAAGAGGAGAACAAAGGGAGAGAACGAAAACGAAGAACGGGGCGAGAGGACGTACCAGCAAAGTGCGCTCTCGAAAATAACCGGAGAAGGGAGACACTCCGATAACAAAAAGTAAGTGACTAATTGAGTTTTTACACCAAAGTTAATCTCATTAAATTAAGCTGGGTCAGACAAGTTAGGCCTACATTGTGGCCTAAGACCCAGCATCAACTCATAGCTTAACAAAGGTGAAGGTAGATTGCCCTAACCTAATTCTTGTGAGGAATCCTACTGTGGACCTCAATTTATCTGCCCGCTCTGGACCATTTCCGGAATCTCTAGGCTGACCCCTCTAGGCTAGACTTGATCTACTCTATAGTTAGACTGGAGATATAAGGGGTGGGTTAATTGTGGACCAATTCATACAGAGCATTTTTCGCAGTTACCTCATTTTTCATTTGTTCGTTCTCCCTCCTCATCTTGTGCGGAACGTTCTTCTATACAATCGTCGTTCTTTACATTAATTATACTGTGTGTTGTTTGCAGTTAAAATGTGTATATATATATATATATATTTTGGTATAATTGGGTAGAATATTTTCAATCAAACATGTTTCATTAAAAACCAAGGCATAATTAGCATTAATGAGTTTCTTTTTTGTTTTTCTAATCTTCGAACTCATGTTCTTTGTTCTTTAGAAAGTTGGAAAAGCAGATTGCCAATTGTCATTTTCACTTTATTTTCGTAAGTTATACAAGTGTGCTTTCGCCCTCCTAAGGACATCATCAGACTAAAATACTCAAATTTAAATTCGAAACCCTAAAAATTTAAAAATTTAAAAAAATTTAAAAAGTTTTAAACTTAAAAATCTGAAAAAAATCCCAAATCCAATTTAAGAAATTTAAAAAAACTGAAAAATCTAAAAGAAAAATTCTTAAATTTTTTAATACATAAAAGTATAATTTAGACAAAAACACTAAATATGAAATGGAGGAGACAACTTAGCATTCCGATTGCTCGGAGAAGACTGGAAAATGTCCCAACGTTTAGCTCTATGATATATGGGGCCCAGTGGTGGCGAACCTATGGCACGTGTGCCCATTTGGGCACGCGATCAAATTTGCCTGGCACGCCTAAGCAAAATGCAATAACGTTGCAATAATGAGTATAAAATAGTAGAATTAATGTTTATAATTTGGTGTAATATATATAAACTTTGGTGGGCACGCGAATTTTTTTTTATGGTTTACGTGTTCTTTTGGCACGCGACTGTAAAAAGGTTCGCCACTCCTGCTTGAGTATATGCTCTGTACCAACATATATACATATTCTTGAAGTGAATATAAAATTAACGACGTTCCAGCTTCTGTCTGAATTGGTGTCAATTCCAAAAAATATTAAAACAAAGTTAAAATGTAAACTGAAATTGAACTTAAAAATTAAATTTACTTCTATTTAAGTATCTATAATTATATTAATTATATATAACACTCTGACCCTGCTGTGACCTTGACGGTATGACACAGGGAGAGGGCGATTACAACTCACCTTTTGGTGGGTAATATTTGTGTGAAGTATTATCTTAATCCCTTCATTTATTCAAAAGTTATGAAGCAGACAAGAAAATACCATGACCCCTTCTGTGACCTTGACCTACGAAAAATACCATTACCGTGCTGTGACCTTAACCTTGAAGGTATGATCCATAGGGTGGTCGATTGCAAATCATCTAGTGGTTGGTAACATTTGTGTAAAGTATCATCCTAATTCATTCAAGAGTTATGGAGCAGAAACGAAAAACACTCTGATCCCTGCTGTGACTTTGACCTTGAAGTATGACCTAGTGGGTGGGCGATTACAAATCATCTGGTGGTATGTAACATATGTGTAAAGTATCATAATTCTTTCACTTATTCAAAAGTTATGGAGCAGACAAGAAAATACCATGACCCCTTCTGTGACCTTGATCTACGAAAAATACCATGACCTGCTGTGACCTTGACCTTGAAGGTATAACCCATGGGGTGGGCGATTAGAAATCAACTGAGGGTGGGTAATATTTGTGTAAAGTATTATTTTAATCCCTTCACTTATTCAGGAGGTATGGAGCAAACGCGAAAAACATTTTGACCCATGCTTAGGCTGACCATATTTCCTTGAGACAAAAACGGGACATTGGGATGGCAAAAAAGGGACGGGGGTTATGTAATATTCTGTATTCATGAAAAAGTAAGTACACAAACATATTGAGCTTACAATTATTCTTCAGTGACAGAACCCATACAAAAACCCATACAAAACGGTACTGTCCCGTTCAAAACGATACGTATGGTCAGCCTACCCATGCTGTGACCTTGACCTTGAAAGTATGACCCCGGGAGTGTGCGATGACAAATCATCTGGGGGTGGGTAACAATTGTGCAAAGTATCACTCCAATCCTCTCATTTGTTCAGAAGATATAGACTGGACAAATGGCATTCTTCATTGTGGGAGTACCAATATGGCAGCTCGATGTCTTCAATTCATTATGTACGAATATAGGCTGATGCGCTATCCAGTGCTTTATAGAGGTCGGTGATACAACTACATGTAAGTGTTTTTTGTAAGTTAGGTTAGATATATTTGCAGCCCAATATGGATTTCGGCTAATATAAGCTAAATGGATTTATTGTTTTTCTTCCGATTTGGTTTCACCTAAAATAGTTTTGCAAATAAAAGACCATCAAAATTTTTTCTCACCCAATTCGCTAAATCTCGCATATTTGAACTTCACGACGGAGGAACATTCCGTTCGTGTTCAGACTCACTCTATAAAAATAGAAAACTCTTTTGCATTTGACACGCTCCTTCTATGTAAACCCAAAGACATCTGATCCTGAAGTTGCTCTCGATCAAGGTCATGGTTAGTGTGAAGGGATACGTTTCTTAACCACCTAAGTACGAGGGTAATTCAATAAGTATCCGTACTTTTTATTTTCACATTTGATAGATTATAAACACATCACTTCTCAACATTGTCTCCCCGTTTCTCAATACACTTAGTCCAGCGATCTACAAGCTTCCTAATGCCATCACGAAAGAATGTTTTTGGCTGTGTGCGTAGCCAGTCATGCACCGCCTCCTTCAGGTCATCATCGCCTTGGAATCGCTGACCTCTCAAAGCGTCTTTTAGTGGTCCAAACAGGTAAAAATCCGAAGGTGCCAGGTCTGGACTATTTACTCTGTGAATATTACATTGTTTGCATCATTCAATAAAAAATTATAAGGTTCCAAAGTTGTTTCATTTTGAATGGGACACCCGGTATATATTTTCTCACGAACAAATCAGATATGTCAGCTTTTAGCAGTGTCGACAATTGAAATGAATTTTTTTAAAAATTGAATAACCTTTATTAATAATAAAATAAATACATTCTTTTCAATTTACAATGACATGAATAATTGTGAAGCTCGACTATTTATTTTATTTAATTTGGCCCTTAAGCTTTAGGCTTTACTGAGCTCTTATTAAAAATAAACGGCTAGTTGTTATTAATTAATAATAATAAATAAGTATTATTAATAGTTAAAACATGTATTAATCTTAAATTATCACTACTGAAATGACAAATACAAGGTCACCATTGAAGGCACTATACCAATACCATACATGAGAAATAAGAACTGAACAATCCCAAGAAATGTGTTTTTAATACTAGAACAATAAATAATGGACCCCCATCTGACAGTGTTGCCAGATCTACAGATATATCTGTAGATCTACAGATTTTATGAAGCAATTCAGATTTTCAGATTTTTTCAATAATTTATGCATAATCTACAGATTTTTAATCCAGCAAGCAGTCATTATTATTTACTTCCAAAATTTACAACAAGGAAATATTAGGCCTACAGTCTCAATCAATAGGACACAAATGTTCTCGGTATTCAGTTTCAGAAGTCGAGTCGACTCGCTTCTGACTACGATATACATGCCGATTAAATCATTTAATCGGCGCTGATTGGTTGATATTCCCTCTACGTCATGGTAGCATGGAATGTTTTTGTTTTTGTTGAAAAAAATGATATTTATCTGTTTAAATCTAAAAAGGATTTTTTTTTGTTTCATTTATGTGTATGAATTAAAGAAGTATTCCGGCCCCATCATGACACTCACAATGTATATTATAGAATACTCGGAAATTTAATCTTTGTGATTATTGGAAGATTATTTTTTACGTAAGATTTTTAGAATTCCTCTCTTTTTTTTTCATTTCAAGTCACATATTCCCCTAACAAAAAAGGAAATTTCTTTGAAACCTGGCAACACAAAAAATAAGTGTTTCAAACACATTGAAATGTACTGCCAGACAAACTACACTACCATCACATTTTCACAAACATACTAAAATAATTTTGTTCGTTTTTTTCTGTTTAAGATGCTTCAACCCTGCTGGATTATTTATTGACACCATTCTTTTTCGTCTCCCCGAAAAAAGGTTAGAAAATTAAAAAAGTTAATACTAAATTGAACTTTTTTTTTCTTTCTGTTTAAGGCGCTTGCAACCGCTGCTGGATTATTGACACCATTTTTTTCTTTTTGCCTCCCCGAGAGAAGGTTACAAAATATGAGTTTAGTTAGTTACGAATTGAACGAAATATACACTCAAGTTCAACTTCCTAGAATTAATATATTATGATAAAGAACTTTCGTAAAATTATTTGTACTTACATAAATCTTTAAATAACTTTGAAATATAAATAAAATAAAATTGAATTATGATTTTAAAAACTTAATTTATTTTATGTGGAGTAACTAACTTAATTTTAATTACAAATTCCGTTCAGCCGCACAAGAAGTGAAGAAAAGTGGAAAATATATTAAACAAGGTTACTCCAAAATCACTCCTGTAAAAACTTAAAACCTGTCATTAGTAACGATAAAAATTTACAAAAATTGAATGTAAAAGAGATTGGGGGGGGGCAGAATGCACAACCGCATTATGACGTAAATAAGTTTGAATAGAAATATTTTATGGAGTGCGTGCGAAGTCACTACTACTCATTTAAGTTCACAAATTATTTAGGTCTTTAGGGATGGTCGTGATTTCTTTAATGCGTGGCTTTGTAGGGCGAAAAGAATTTCTCTCTTCCATTAAGGAAAGAGGTATTTGTGGTCACTTTTAAGAGGCCTACTGGTCACCTTGCGCGGTTATTAGGCTTACAGCTTTGAACCCCCAAACCGATGAGAGATTGCTTTTTACTCCCGCGTGCCCCTGGTCGAGCCTGGGCATCCGCCCTCTTCTATTCCCGTTTCTGTTATTTCTCCATTATATCCTTTGTTTTTCCAAATTACGTTTCAATAAGAATTTATTTATATTTTAATGTTATTGAAAAATTTTCAGATGTTCACTTTACCTTATTCTTTACCAATTTTCTCATCTATTATCTCTGTTATCAAACCGTATTGTTTACCACTCCCTTTTCTATTATTTCAATTTTCCTTCGTAATGACAGAGTTAAATAAATGCAACTTTGTTTTATTTTTTACTAATTCTATTTATATTTCTTATTTTTCTTCGTAAAAAATAGAAATGAATCTCAAAGATTTTTGCCTGAAAAGTTGTCATGTTTCCCGATGGCATATTCACGTAAGAATATACTGTAATGAAACTACTTGCCACTAAAAAATACAAAATTAAACGTTAATGCCAACATTTGCGTAAACGTATGTGGATATAATGTATATCTTATGTAATATGGTCTTTTTCAATAAAGATTATTATTATTATTATTATTATTTACGTAAATGGAAATAATTTTGGGGACATTCCTTATCATAAATTTGTGTGGTAACATCACATTAATTCTCCCAAACGAAGTCCAACAAATATACTTCATTAATTAATTTCGTTTTTTTATTTTGTACGTTCTTAACAACGTAATGATGACGTACAACACACGTTCAAAGGCTTAACACGACGACGAACGGAGAATACCAAGCCAGTCTGTGGAATGGGGATGGGACTTGTCGTGGCGAGCCCGCTGCGCGTAATGTACTTGGCTCAATCCAGTTTTCCTTTTAAAAGGATACTTTTCTCGGTTTGTGCCGTTACTGCCCATCTCAATTCTCCCACTTTTAGAAAGGAACTGTCGTTTGATGGGGTTGTTTAACCTCCTTCGCAACATCTATGGTCATATGACGGACGGGACCTACAGCTTTACGTGGGATCCGGACCGCTAGTCGCTAAATAATCTGGACGCGGAAGACGGTCTCCCATCCAACTAAAACCCAGACCCAATGTCGCTTAACTTTGCTGATCGACGGAAATTGATGTTACGATATTATGACAGATAACGTTAAGGCCTTTGATAAAATATAAATATATACTGTGTATATATATATATATATATATATATATATATATATATACAGGTGAACCAAAAGTAGGTGGACAGTAGGTTGAATAGGGTTTGTGTTATATTATATTATAACTATGGTGTTCATTATAACTATGGTGTTATAGTGAGAACATGCATTTAACATTAGAGCAGCAACTAAACCAACCTGGTATCACTGTTTGGGGTGGTATTTCAAGTTCTGGTGTTTTAGGACCAATTTTTGTTGATGGAACAGTCACAGGTGATAAGTATCTCGAAATTCTAATGAATGAAGTTGTTCCACACTTACAACAACAGCCTAATTCACATGACCTCTATTTCCAACAAGATGGGGCCCCTCCACATTATTCAAGAGCAGTCCGTGAGTATCTTGATGAAACATTTCCCGAGAAATGGATCGGCTGAAGAGGTCAAATTGAATGAATGGCCTGCACGTTCACCTGACTTTACCCCAATGGATTTTTTCTTTTGGGGAGTACTCAAGGACAAAGTTTATAGTCGAAAACCACGAAGTGTTGGTGATTTGAAAAATTACATCAGAGATGCATTTCAAGAAATTAATGCACAAAGAAACTTGTGCAAAAATGTTTGTCGAAGTGTGAAAGGTAGACTTCAAAGCTGTGTAAATTGTGATGGACAGCAATTTGAGCACCTGCGTTGATAAAATTTTCAGTGCTTTTGTATTGTATTGGTATAAGTTAATTTTTTTTTCTATTTTGTATTATAGAATACAAAAAAATTAAATATAATTGTATAGTATGTATTCTCAAAATAAACGTTATCATTTACTGTCCACCTACTTTTGGTTCACCCGGTATATATATATATATATATATATATATATATATATATATATATATATGGTGTTCTAATATTACCTAGTAAACTTTTATATATTTATCGATCATTATTCGGATGTGAACATGTGTTGAAGTTGAAGGAAGACCCTTTTTTTGCGTGACCGGAAAATTCGCCGTAAACATTTTCGCCGTAAGACAAATTCGCCGTAAGGACATTTCGCCGTAAATAAAATAAAATTAAAATTAAAAAAAAAGTTTAACTGAACCCTTATAATAGCCGGTGCTGGTTAAGTGTGCGGTCTACCTAGCTTCGAGCAGTCTACCACAATTAAAATTCTTTATACTGTACGGCATTGACGATTGGTTAGGTTAAGTCGTGATAGTTTGGTTAAATAAATTTCTTAAATAAATTCCTTATCTTACTTTGAAATTCACTGTACGGCATTGACGATTGGTTAGGTTAAGTCGTGATAGTTTGGTTAAATAAATTTCTTAAATAAATTCCTTATCTTACTTTGAAACTCACTGTACGGCATTGACGATTGGTTAGGTTAAGTCGTGATAGTTTGGTTAAATAAATTTCTTAAATAAATTCCTTATCTTACTTTGAAACTCACTGTACGGCATTGACGATTGGTTAGGTTAAGTCGTGATAGTTTGGTTAAATAAATTTCTTAAATAAATTCCTTATCTTACTTTGAAACTCACTGTACGGCATTGACGATTGGTTAGGTTAAGTCGTGATAGTTTGGTTAAATAAATTTCTTAAATAAATTCCTTATCTTACTTTGAAACTCACTGTACGGCATTGACGATTGGTTAGGTTAAGTCGTGATAGTTTGGTTAAATAAATTTCTTAAATAAATTCCTTATCTTACTTTGAAACTCACTGTACGGCATTGACGATTGGTTAGGTTAAGTCGTGATAGTTTGGTTAAATAAATTTCTTAAATAAATTCCTTATCTTACTTTGAAACTCACTGTACGGCATTGACGATTGGTTAGGTTAAGTCGTGATAGTTTGGTTAAATAAATTTCTTAAATAAATTCCTTATCTTACTTTGAAACTCACTGTACGGCATTGACGATTGGTTAGGTTAAGTCGTGATAGTTTGGTTAAATAAATTTCTTAAATAAATTCCTTATCTTACTTTGAAACTCACTGTACGGCATTGACGATTGGTTAGGTTAAGTCGTGATAGTTTGGTTAAATAAATTTCTTAAATAAATTCCTTATCTTACTTTGAAACTCACTGTACGGCATTGACGATTGGTTAGGTTAAGTCGTGATAGTTTGGTTAAATAAATTTCTTAAATAAATTCCTTATCTTACTTTGAAACTCACTGTACGGCATTGACGATTGGTTAGGTTAAGTCGTGATAGTTTGGTTAAATAAATTTCTTAAATAAATTCCTTATCTTACTTTGAAACTCACTGTACGGCATTGACGATTGGTTAGGTTAAGTCGTGATAGTTTGGTTAAATAAATTTCTTAAATAAATTCCTTATCTTACTTTGAAACTCACTGTACGGCATTGACGATTGGTTAGGTTAAGTCGTGATAGTTTGGTTAAATAAATTTCTTAAATAATCATCCATTGGTTATTTTTAAAAAATTTTACGGCGAAATGTCCTTACGGCGAATTTGTCTTACGGCGAAAATAAAATTGTTAAATAACGCATAAGTTTTGTTAAAATATTGCGTTCATATAAAAGTTTACTCGCTAAATTTAGAACTCTCTCTCTCTCTCTCTCTCTCTCTCTCTCTCTCCACCTCAATGACAGGGGTAAAGGTATGCTAGGCGCGCTGCTCGACCGGCACTAATACAGAATGGTGAGGTCGAGCCCGGGGAGAGATGATGTTGAGCCGGTGGCAGACGTACCTTCAACTGAAGGGTGCGTCCAGGTACGGGTGGGTGACCCTCCTTCCATGTTGGAGGGGGCTCAGGCTCCTGCGGAAGTTGCCCCCTCGTTGGTGAGGGGTTCTTCAACTCCCGACAACCCTGGCTGTTCGGGAATCGGGTCGTGCTATGGGGCTGTCAGAATAGGGAAGGCTCCCTCCGTGCGATGCTTTTTAATGCTAGGTCGATTAGGAATAAGTTTTGCGAGCTATGGCGCTCTTAGCATCAGAATACCAGGATATCGTTGCTATCACCGAGTCCTGGATTCATACTGATCGTAGGGACTACGTTGGGGAGTTTGAAATTCCCGGGTATAGAATGTTTCGCAAAGACCGCACCCGTGGGGAGGGGGGAGGGGTACTAATATACGTGAGGGACACGTTGAGTCCGGTTGACTGCCAGTTCCAGTCGGAACGGGAGCTGCTTGGCGTCGATCTGGGAGGGACGAACTATAGGTTAATCTTGATGTACAGACCTCCGCATCTCCTCCTCGAGGAGGATACAGCCCTGTACACCGAACTCCGTAGCCTGCTAGGGGATAGGGTGTATGTAGTTTTAGGAGACTTCAACTGTCGCGGCATAAAGTGGGAAGACAGGACTGCTGATGCTGAAGGGAGGAGGCTAGTTGACTTTGCTGATGAGAACTTCCTCACTCAGTGAGTCAATGAGCCTACACGAGGCGAAAGCGTTCTAGACTTAGTATTCACGACCGAAGACAACCTCGTCACTGGCCTCACCGTTGACGAATCGTTGGGCGGGAGTGATCACGGTCTGATTAGGTTCCGTGTGTGCGTCCCTCGGGTGAAGCGTAGTAACTCGAGAGGCAGTAAGCTCGATCTCCGGCGGGCGGACTTTGTTAGCCTCCGGGATAGCGTAGGTGAGATGGGGTTAGAGGTCGGCGGCGATGTTGAGGGAGTGTGGAGTGCATTCCTGGACGAGTTTATGGTGCTGCAGTCTGCTGCCATACCCTCAAAACCGGTCACCCCTGCTTCAACGCAGCCTAAGTGGTTCAATCGTGACATCACTTCGGCTATCCGAAATAGGAAAGTAGCGTATAGGAGGGCGAAGGCCAATCGTTCCCATGAGAACACTGAAGCGTATGTCCGCCTGTGTAGGGAAGTGAAGGCGAAGGTTAGGCCGAAGCGGCGTTCTGCGGACCTCCGACGCGGACATCGCCAATGTGCTTAATGAGTACTTTGCGGGAGTGTTCACCAGGGAAGACACCCGCATCATCCCCGAGCCAGGCGTCAGGCACGAAGGTGCTGGCCTGGATAGTGTTCGATGTACCGCGACAGTCGTTGCCGATAGAATAGACAAACTGAGCGTGTTTAAGGCTCCTGGGCCAGACCAGTTTCTCCCCAGAGTGTTGCGGGAGGTGCGCGACCAGGTGGCTCCCCACCTGGCTACAGTCTTCAACAAATCGTTGGAGACGGGCCAGGTGCCTGGTGACTGGAGAGAAGCCAACGTGACCCCTATCTTTAAGAAAGGGGATCACGAAAGTCCAGGGAACTATCGTCCCATTAGTCTCACTTCAGTTGTAGGTAATAGCGGATAGGATCGTTGACCATTTGAATTCCTACAAGCTGCTTGGGGACTCCCAACATGGGTTTAGACGGCATAGGTCGTGTCTCACCAACTTGCTCGAGTTTTTCCACGTCATGTTGAGTGAGTATGAGAAGAGTAGGGTGATTGATATACTTTATCTCGACTTTCAGAAAGCCTTTGATAAGGTACCTCACCGCCGGCTAATGGCGAAAGTGCGCGCGTTGGGTATCGGTGGGAAAGTAGGTAGGTGGATTGAAAACTGGCTGAAGAATAGGCGGCAGAAGGTTGTAATTAAAGGGGCTAGTTCGGGTTGGGCCTCGGTCACTAGCGGGGTTCCTCAGGGTTCCGTTTTGGGGCCGCTGTTGTTTATCATTTACATAAATGATATAGACGGTGGTATCGTCAGTCGGATCGCCAAATTCGCTGGAGGCGATCGAGCAACTGCGTGCGGACCTAGGTAGGATAGGAGAGTGGTCCGAAAAATGGCCAATGCCGTTTAATTTGGATAAATGCAAGGTGATGCACATTGGCGGCTACGCCAATTCCAAGTCGGACTACTCGATGTTGGGGAGTAATATCGAGGCGACTGATTTGGAAAAGGACTTGGGTGTGCTAATTAGCAGCGACCTTAAGTTTACCAAACAGTGCGTAGAGGTGGAAAAGAAAGCCCAGAAGCTGTTGGGTTATATCAGGAGGCAATTTCAGTTTCGGAACAAGGAGATTGTGCTCTCTCTGTACAATTCCCTGGTTCGGCCGCACCTGGAGTATGCTGTGCAGTTCTGGTCGGCCACCCTCAGGAAAGATATTGAGAGGCTGGAGCGAGTGCAGGCGAGGGCCACAAAGTTAATCCCTTCCGTTAGGCATATGGGCTACAATCGACGCTTACGCGCCCTGAACTTGTTTTCGCTGGAAACTCGGAGGCTGCGCGGTCAACTCATCGAGGTTTTCAAGCTCTTACGCGGGTTCAACGACGTCGATTTTAGAAGCATGTTTAGTTTAAATGATAACCCAACTCGCAACAATCGTTGGAAGTTGGATTTGAAACGGTTTAGGACTAGTATGTGTAGGAATTATTTTATGTATAAGATCTGTGACACATGGAACAGTTTACCTTCAGAAGTTGTGAACAGTTCCTCTGTGGATCATTTCAAGAAAAGGTTAGACCAAATCTTGCACATTATTTGAGTGTGTAGAAAATTTTCCCTGGCACCCGTTGCCATTGGCAGTGGTGGGCGCGGTACCAAAATTTGGGGGTGCGTTACGCGGTACTGCGGTACCTCAGCATGCCCAGTGCGTTACGCGGTACTGCGGTACCTCAGCATGCCCAGTGCGTTACGGGGTACTGCGGTACTTTTTCAGGTCCCCCTGGTGCGTTCCGCGGTACTGCGGTACTGCACACAAGAACAACACAAGTAATAGCACATATTTTCAGAAATTGCATATCGGCGATTTCGCACCTGAACTTTCTGCCATAATGGCTAAAAATCGATCTTTGTCACAGAAATGTAACACACGTACAACCGGCTCAAAAGCAAGCACTGCACTGAGGCGTTGTGATAGGATGGCAACGTAACATGTTCTGAACGAAAACTTAACGTGTCTAGAGTTAGGCTGATGCAACACACGCAGCATTCGTCTTACTGTACTCCTGTAATAAGGTTTACTTCAAAAAAAGTGTTAATTTTTTGAAAAGTCGTGTTTGTCGGTACCGCGGAAAGTACCGCGGGAAATTTGAATGCGGTAGCGGTACTGCTGTACTTTCAGCGATCCTTTGCGGTACTGCGTTATGCGGTACCGGTTTGGTAGTGCGGTAGTACCGCAGTACCGCAGTACCGCAAAAAATACCGCAAGTGCCCAGCTTTGGCCATTGGTACCTTCTCGGTATGGGCCGCAAGGCCTTTTGAGGTACTTCTTTTCCTTGTAACTCCTTGTATCTCTCTCTCTCTTTCTCTCTCTCTCTCTCTCTCTCTCTCTCTCTATATATATATATATATAATATATATATATATTATATATAGTGTCCTATTAGTTGTGAGAAGCACGATCTTCGTGATCTGTCTCTTTGTTGATTTTTACTTTGTGGTGTGTTTGCAAAAATTTTTAGATTTTTCTCCCGAACTGTTCGTGAGATGTGATGTTAGGGACAGATGTTTGTCGTTCTTCGCTCGTGACCCGTCTCATAATAGCCATTGCATGCAGGATGTACCCTATTTCTCTTTCGTCTAAATAGAGAACGTCTCCATATTCAGTACGGAAGTTGTATCTATATATCTATTACGTGTTATCTTCCCGCTCTTTGTCTTACAGTAAAGTGCCGCGTTTGTACCGACGTTCAGGGTATGATTTCGGCAAACATTCAAACAAATTTCTGTCATGTTCGAGTTCTTGGAGAATAGTTTGAATGTACTGAAGGACGACCTCTCGAGAAGATCGGTTGGAACCGAATTCTAGCACGTCAATTTCCTGGCTATTGAGTCCGATCAAAGAAATCAATCCCAGAGTCTCTCAGAAGCTGTTGGATAGGTATTTGCCCAGTGGCATGAGACACTATCATGAAGATAAACTACTTCCGAGGTGTCTATTAGTCTATTACATTTTGTGGATCCGAAAGAAACGGGATGAAGTTTTCTGTAAGATTAGTCTGCCATAATATGCACCATCCCATGAAGGGTCTTCTTGTTTGATCACCCACATCATTTTGCGAGCAGTGAAGCGAGTGCATATCCCAATGCAACGAGGTTTTACTGCAAAGCTGATGATAATGCTCACGGTCTTCGCTATCTTCTAAGGAAAGTGATCACACTCTGTCATTTTAATAATTTGGTCGACGAACAGTCAAAACGAAGAATGCATCACTCGGTGTCAGGTACATGAAATCATCATTCCACTGACGCGGATAATCGCAAAATCACAGTCGATTCTCAGTGCTTGTTGGGGACATCATTGGCTTTGGGATCACGTGGAAAAGTTTGAATTCTTGCCTCATGCAATATCGTTGAATCGTTGACCGATCAACACCCTTCTTTCGTCTCTCCAATATGATTTTGGCGACTTGAGTGTAGCTTGAGTGCAGCTTCGTCGTCTTTTGCCACTGTTTTCAGTTACAATATCTTCGCTCTCCCGCGACACTTTTTCTGGCCTACCTTCACCAAATTTTGTAAAGCGCGAGTCGTATCTCTTCTTTCAGTTGTCAGTCATCTATCTTTCACTACGATGAAGTTTTTGGCCGATCCACTTCCGACTGATGAAAGCTGCACCCGCTTCCATCGTTTCTCAACAGACATTTGCTCGAATTCGGTCTACCACACTTTGTTCTTCATTATCTCCAACGACACCAATCATCGTCACCTTCAGTTATTGATCTGAAATCACAATAATTATCAATTAAAACATGAATACTTTGACAGTCCAGTAAAGTTTCCACCTCTCTCCTCTCCCTTAGCAAAATGTTAGACACCTTTTCCATTTTCTTTAATTGATAATTTACATGGCATATCTCTCTCTCTCTCTCTCTCTCTCTCTCTATATATATATATATATATATATATATATATGTCAGTTTTTCAACGTATGCGGATGCGGATCTTTAATTTCAATATCCGCGGATGCGGATATTTAGTTAATCTATCAATATAATATAGAATTACGAATATATGACAATTTTTCAAATTTCGTGATATTACTATTATGGGAGGCAATGCATAAGAATTAAAATTAATATTAATGTTTTCATTATGATAAAAATAATAACTTTCTCAAGAGTTTCAGCCACAGGAAATTCAATGAAACAAGTTTCATTCAATTTTCTCTGTTTGTTTGTTCATTAATAATTAATACTTTACATGAAATGTGCATGACTGGGCCTTATAAGCTACTTTATAAGCTAATTTAATTGTAAATGGCATAATTTATTAGAGGTAATATCCGCAGTCAGAAGTGCGGATGCGGATGTTAAAAATGATGCGGATATCCGGTCCACCACTAATATATATATATATATATATATATATATATATATATATAATATATATATATATGCTGCAAACCCAATTCATCCCATATATTATATATATATATAATATATATATATTAGAGAGAAAAAGATAAATGTCATAATCACGATTCCTGGTTCCGGAAATCCAGAAATTAGGACAAGAAGAAATTTATTGAAATATAAATAAACATAAACAATTCTAAGCCAGAATCAGGTTCAGTTCAGAATTTTAGATTTAAAACCCTTTCAGTTGCACATTAGCTGTTGACGTGTAAGGTTACGTCAATCTGGCGTTCGTGCGGCATTTGCCCGTCCCGCTAATGGGGAAAATCTCTCGTCACGATTCGTGTGTATGGAAACAGTTAGTGCTGAAGTTAGAATTGAGAGGGTTTTATAAATTCCAGCCAACGAGGATCGATTTTTAGAGGGAACTGGAATACATTATTGTAGATAATTTTACATGTAGATTAGGGCTAAAGAGCTTTTACTTTAAGTTAGGTTTACGTGAGAATTGTGCCGCTGGAAACTGAACTCAACCGCGAAGTAAGAATTTATCTCGTTTACGGTAGGCCTATTTCGGGGTCACGAGCTATGTTGGAAATTTGAAATTTTTTAGCTTTAAAAGTTCATTCAACCAGCCTACCATGGCTTACTCATTAAAGTAAATCTAAGCGTGTTCTTGGTTTAGGCCCTAACTTTAGTTAGCTTGGGTGAAACAAATTCACAAATAGGCCCCATAACCCATAAAAAATTGTGGGTTTAAGATAGACCTACCTATTTATTTACATTGCATTTATGACAAAACCTACCTGAATAACCGAGCCTACTCTTACTGTGGTAGAGACAAAGGAACCACTTAAGAGGCCCATCGGCTTTTGAGTAGGCTTTATTTATGCAGGTTACGTAATTTTTTATCTTTTCAATCAGTCTTTATTTTTTAATCTATTCTAATATTTTCCTATATCGGTGTTGAATCGAATAGAAACCTTTTATTTTTTTCAAAGTTAATGACTGCTTTTTCCATTTTTGAAGCTTGCCCATCGATACAGGGTGTTTCATAAGTCCGGTCTTTTACAAAAATTTATTTTAAATTAAATTTACAACAAATGTTCAAATTAATGTCTTGTTTTTGGGACCTTTTTTTTTTGTTTTTGTTGTAGGTAAAATAACACTCAATGGCTAATATGGAAGGCCGCTTTTTTCTCAGGAGTGTAACTGTCTTCCATATTAGCCATTGCCCGTTATTTTACCCGCAACAAAAAGAAAGGTCCCAAACCAAGACATCAATTTGGATATTTGTTCTAGTTCGAATTTATTACTTTTATAAGTTTAATTTAAATTTTTTTTTCCTCTGAAACCGAACTTATGGGACACCCTGTATAATAAATCCCCTACCTTGTCCTGGAACTGCGTGGTAGGCCTAGTATGCCCAACACTGAATTTACGTCTATGGTTTAACGTTGGTTAAAATTATATTTTCACTTTAATAGGTCAAATTAGTCCTGCAGTAGGCCTAATTAGTGACAAGTAGGCCTGGAAGTCTAAAGCAGCAGACATTTCGATAGACTTACCGTTCCTGCGTGTCGTCGAGGAAAGTCTTGGTAAGTTTTATTAATGTATCCTTAATCATTTAGACTTAAGTTACACTAGTTAGAGCCAGACCTAATCTTAGTGGGCCCTAGGGCTGTTTGAGACTAGGTCAAAAACGAGCCTCTTTACATATGGCAAGTGTCAGTCTAAGAAGCCTATTACAGTGTATGCAACTTAAGCTCGTTTAGCTCAAGCCCTGCATGCTTGAATTTTCAAGTGCTGGTTATGTTGTAAAATGGAGGGTTGTAGGCCTTAGGATTTTTAAGTTTGGCTAGTAGGCCTAGCATAGCAGAATTAAGATATCCAACCCTTACATTTTAATAATTTAGGCCTACATTATGAAGTAGACCCGAGCCTTTACTGTAGGCCCATCGTGTTCGGCAAACATTAGCTCGTAGTTCTGAGCTGCAGCATGTCGCTTCAGTTTCTCGAAAGCTTAACTTGCTCTCCCTTTAGTAAAGCGACAACTTTAGGCCTACTTCCCGACAGTTATTTAACCAAGCAAGAAAATTCAACTTTTTAAGTTAAGCAATCTTATTTTAGTTTTAAATTTGTAAAAACATTAAATACACTTTACCAATATTTTCATAGGACCAAGCCTACTTAAGACTTTAGGGTAGGTCCCGTTTTGTTTTATTAAGATCGTTAGACAGAATTAAAATTCTTCCGTATGTTTGTTTGTGTTGGTTAGATTAAGTTACATTTTGTGACGTAAGATTTATAAATAAGTCTTCCAAATGTATACTTTGCGATATGACCTCACGAACATTTAATGCAGTGTTCAAACTGCGTAGTCCACCATGTCTGATTACTGCGCATGGGCCTGTAAAGATTTTTGTGGGGTTTAGCAAATTTTGGTATTAGTACCCAGTGCGTGCTAGAGCCTAGATTACTTTTAGGTTAACAATGGGGACAAAACTTTACTATCCAGACCATATTCGGAGACGGAGTCCGTAACAGCTTGGTAATATGTTAGATTAGGTTAAGTTGATTAGGGTTGGTAATTAGAGCTCTATGGACTCTGTCTCTGAACATTATCTGAATAGTAAAATTTTACCACAGTAGGTCCTAGGCTCTAATGTTCATTAACTTTGCGTGAAGAGGCTCTTTAGATTTTACTAACTGGACTCAGGATGCTTAGGGCCTATAAGCCTCTCGATAAATCCAGTTTTCAAGAAAAGATATTAATGGTCCAAGATATGTAATAGCTATTAACGTAGCCTAAAAACCTACCGTATAAATTCTACAGGGTGAGTCAAAAGTCTGGAAACATAGGAACTATGCTTTTTAATGCAAATATACATATATATTTGCATTGAAAAACATAGTTTCTGTATATAATTAAATTTAGAACTTATTTAAAAGTTCTATGAAGTATATAGATTTAGCTACAATATTATGGGATACACTGTTAAAAACTAGTATTCCTAACTCTTCAATTGGAGCAGATGGATGTTGTCTTTACAGGCTAGGTTAGATTACAGAATTAGCCAAGTGCTAATATGAGATCCAACAAGGTTATTTAGAGACAGAATTCAGCCATTAAATTGTAGGGCAGACGTTACACAACAGTTAATTTCACCATATATATATATATATATATATATAAAATGCAAATCCACAAGGAAAAAGAAAAAATGATTCCAAGCTCTTTCGTGTGTACAGCAGTACACCTCATCAGGGGGTGTATATATACGGTGGTCCAAAAGTAGGTATAGTTTCATATGTTGATTTTTTTTTTAAATTAATTTTCCTTTCAGGGTAGATAAGAATGAACACCTGCGTGATTAACACGTGTTGTGTAAAGTTTCATTATCAACTGTATACCTACTTTATATATATATATGAAACTATACCTACTTTTGGCCACCCTATATATATATATATATATATAATTCATTTTTTTTAATATAAATACCTTTAAAAAAACTCGGTTTTGCTTCCGTTCGAATTATTAATTCTGACAAAGGTCAAGGTTGTTGCCCCATCTTAGACCTATAGCTTCGAGCAGTGGTTCCCAACCTTTTTTAAGCCAACGCCCCCTTATGTCCATCAATATTTGCTGGTGCCCCCCCCCCACATAAAGATAATAGTATAACAGGATAAGTGATTTATTAATAGGAGGTAACAATTTTAGTTTCTTACCGCCCCCCCCCCTTTCTCTAAGATAATTATCAAACGCCCACTGGGGGGGGGGGGGGGCCCACGTTGGGAACTACTGGTTTAGAGGAATCGGAATCACAATCCAGCAGAGGTCAGAAATTAAAGTCCTTGCCCGTACCCGATCGAACGACCTCCCGATCAGCATCCCAGCATTTTAACCACTAAGCTACCCAGGGTACCCATTTATCTACAAGGGTATTTTTTTTTTGTATGGAAGAATGAACAGCTAGGTTAGCTGAGCCTGGCCTGGCCTCTCCGGGAATCCAACTTGGCGGTGGTGAATTAGTAGTCAGCGATGCGAGCTAGTACACCACCAATATATATATATATATATGTATATGTATGAAAATTATTTCACGAAAGTAACACGTGAAAAATATTTGATGAATAAAACCACGCAGGAAAGGAAACACAGAATGGTGCTCAAGCGCTTTCGTCTAATGACATCCTCAGGAACACTGAGGATGTCATTAGACGAAAGCGCTTGAGCACCATTCTGTTTCCTTTCCTTCGTGGTTTTTATTCATCATATATATGTATATATAATCAGTCGATTCCAGTTAAGAAGGTCATCTGATAAGCAGGTCATATGCCTTAAAAAGGTCACTTTTGTAAGTCCTAAATCAATTCCTATCTCCTGTTATAAAACGTTACTCTTTAGCAGGTCATACGTGTACGTATGTATATTAAGCCTAACATTTTTGTATAAACATGATAATCCCACGTCATTTAAAGAATTAAATGGACAGATTATAGGCAGATATGGACTGACCACTAAGCGCAGCGCTGATTGGTTGGCGTAGCATTATTTTTGCGCAAGCCCCACCCCCAACTGACCATTAGCGCGCTTTATGTGCAGTTCAAATCATTATCAGCACAGTCCTATAGTTTTCTGGTAATTTTATTTCACGATTAACTATTTGCGTGCATATTATAAAGTTTTAGTGTACGATTTAAAATGGCAAGTAACACCGCGTTTACTATTGAGCAAAAAGTATCCATTTTAAAAGGATGGAATAACACCACGGGCATATCTCAGCGAAAATTTGCTCAACAGAAGAATATGACGCTTTCAGTGTTGCAAAGAATGATAAAAAACAGAGACTTACTTATGAAGCAATCATTCCTTCAAAGTGTTTCTTCAAAACGGAAGCGGAACCGAAAATCTAAGTATGAAGATATTGATGAAGCGTTGCTGAAATTTTTCCAAGCAGCTCGAAATGTTAAAGCCAGTATTTCGGGTACTTTGTTGAAGACAAAAGCTGAAAAGTGCGCTACAGACTTTGGCTTCAGTGACTGGAAGTGTAGTGATGGTTGGCTCTCCAGATGGAAACGAAGGCACAATATTGTTAAAGTCAGCCATGGCGAGAAACTTGATAATGATGAGAGTGCAGCCAGCGCATTTAGTGCCGATGTAATGCGCATATTGTTCGTTAATGATGAACCTAGAGACATCTACAATGACGATCAGACACGATTATCCTTTCGAGCAACACCTGATCGAACACTGGCTTTCAAGACTGATACGGTTAGTGGAGTTACTTTAGAATGTTACTTTTTAACCCTTAATAGGAAATCATGGGTCAGAAATGAATTGCGTTGTGGGTCTGTGGGACCCGTGAATTGTTATCCAGGGTTAATTTGTCACTTAGTTGCCTGTTCGACTGTGTATACACCACCATTTTGAGCTTTTCCTACCATGTTTTTATTAATCCGTTTTAAAATACGATATTAGTAGTGTACATCAATGTAAGATCATTATGTACGTTAGTTGAATAAGGAGGTCAGGCGGGGAAGGTCACAGTGACTGGTGGGCCGTAAGTTTCCATACATAGGAAAAATAAACATTTTTTTATGGACAACCATTTTTATTTATATAATATGCTCTACATGGTTGCCATTGTTTTGAAAACACATTTCAATACGTGTTCCCCACTGTTGATGAACACGCATTAGCACAGTTGACGTTATGCTTGTAATGGCGTTGGTGATACGTTTCTTTAGATGATTTATGTCTCGTATCTTTTCCTGATACACCATGGCCTTCAAGTGCCCCCAAAGATAGAAATCAAGGGGGGTGAGATCTGGGGATCTGGGAGGCCACTCCACAGGACCACGCCGACCAATCCAAGCATCTGGAAACTGCTGATCCAAATACCGACGCACGTGAAGACCATAATGAGGTGGAGCTCCATCTTGCTGGAAGTAAACTGGGAAGTTACCTTCCTCGTTTAGCAGGGATGGGAAAATCTCTTCTTGCAACATGTTAAGATACCTTTCGGCATTAAGATTTCCACTGACAAAAATTGGTCCAATAATTCTGTCACCCCATATCCCGGCCCACACCATCACTTTACCGGCACCTTGCATCTTCGTCGGACTCAGCCAGTTAGGGTTAGCATTACTCCAATAACGTATGTTTTGCCGATTAACCTCCATTGACGTATAAATTTGCTTCATCAGTACAAACGCATATTCTTAGGGTATCTGAAACATAAAAACAAACGTTTAATTTTTCCTATGTATGGAAACTTACGGCCCACCCTGTATATATTATATATATATGAAAATTATTTCACGAAAGTAACACTTGAATAATATTTATGATGAAAATAACCATGAAGGAAACAGAATGGTGTTCAAGCGATTTCGTCTAATTCCTGAGGATGAGGATGTCATTAGACGAAAGCGCTTGAGCACCATTCTGTTTCCTTTTTCCTTCGTGGTTATTTTCATCTGTGTGTGTGTGTGTGTGTATCGAAATGCCAGATACCAGAGTTTGGAGAATTTCATAACGGCGCGCCGACTTGGTAACGTTAGGGTCGGTTAGTTAAGCTATGTTAGGTTAGTAATTAGGGATTAATTTTATTTTATTTTAATTTAATTTTATTTATTTATTTTTTTATTTATTTTTTTATTTATTTTTTTATTTATTTTGGAGTCATTTGAAGTTTCCCAAAACAAACTAAGACTGTTTTTTGTTGGTCCGAAATGTGACACTACTTAAATCATAATGTTACACTGACTCAAGTCAGATTTGCGGAACTAATAGAACTGGTTGACTTTAGCTTCCTGACCTTATATTTAAACAGAACTTAGTTAGGCCCAGGCTTGGCCTACTTAGTGTTCATGAGTAGAACTCTCAATACAGGACAGTAGAGTCCTAATTCAGTTTTCCATTATGAATGCAGCCCACTCTTAGATTGAATAAGGCCTAGGTCTGAGCTAGATTTGGCCAATATAGGCCAAAAATTTCAATAATGCAAAACTAACTCTCTACTTATTATTAAAGCTTATAAATATGTAAATTTAGTGTGATATAATTTTGTAACGTTGTTAAAATGTATTTTCTAATATAAATAATGAGGTAAATTCTTGAAATATCTTTGATTAGTTTTGGAGCTGCTTCAGAAAAAGCTTGTTTAAATCGAATTTTTTTACCAATATACAGGGTGTCCGAGAATTATCTGTACAATTTTTGGCTGTTATTAAAAGTCAACCATGAAGTGTAGAAATTCCAGTGTTGTCCCATTTTACAGAGAATCTCATTAAGTTTTTTCTGATACCACGTTTTGACAAGTTTTTTAGAAATGTACGCGGGTGACAGACATAACATTTGGAGTATCTATTGGATGTTTTGCGAATCACTGATGGTGCACATATCGAATGTTTGTAACAACGTTACTTTAATAAAAGAAACTTGAAAATACAGATTCTAAATAATCTTCAAGAATTTTACGTGTGTTATCAAGAATTTTATTAAAAGATGAAATTGTACAGAATGTTCGGACACTGGAATTTCTAAAAAACTTGTCAAAACTTGGTATCAGAAAAAACTTAATGATTCTCTGTAAAATGGGACAATACTGGAATTTCTACACTTCATGGTTGACTTTCAATAACAGCCAAAAATTGTACAGATAATTCTCGGACACCCTGTACATACATAGAACGAGGCAACTCGAGTTTTGGAGAGCCAACTTTGTTAGTTGAACTAATATAAAACGGCTTTGTTTTCCTACGAAATTAAAATTATTATACTTATCGTACACCGACTGTACTTAAAGCAGAATTATCATAGTCTGGGAAATTATTGTTACTGTACAAATGTAACATAATTTTTAAACTATCTGTATTTGTATTATTTTTTAAGAAATGTAGCTTTTTCCTACTCCATAATTACGAATACAGTTAAAATATTTTCGTAATGAAAATAGTAAATTTATACTTTAAAAAATTCAAAATAATTCCTCAGTTTTTGCTTTTTAAAGAATTTAACATACAGTTTAGATCGTAATGACTATAATATGACATTGTTTTAAGGCGGTCCGGAGAAAGTGTCCGTGGTCTGGATCCGGACTGAAATCCGGTCTCTTGTAGTAGACGCTGACTGTTACTTAAAGAATATTTATAGTAGGCCTAGCCCTATACATGCTTGTATCACATCCTGTAGCTAATAAAACTTTTTAATTATCATTCCATATGGCCTATTGTTATATTTTTTAATCTTCTCTTCCCGTAAGATAATAGCCCAGCCTCGGCTTAATCCTGTTCCGTTCATTGTGTTCGCATAAAGGCGGTAGCCATTTTGAATTATGCAATAAATTTGTAAAGCGTTTATACAATAGTGAAATTGTGATTGCTCGTAATTTAAGGTTAATTACAGTTTTGTGTTAAGCCAAAGCAGTTCCCACAATTTTCTCATTTATTTTTCTAGTTTTCAGACTAATTTTTTTTTTTGTTTTTCACACGATTAAAATAACACGATTAAAATAACACGTTTAAAAGCCTATAATAGGCCTAGGCAAAATAGCCGTACATGGGTCTGGTAGTTAGCCTAGTTCATCAAGACTTTTATAACAAATAGGCCTAGACCGTTATATTTTTTTGGAATAATATTTTTAATGAACTTGTGTAGGGCCTTCATTATTTTGCACTACTTCTTAAATTTAGCCTAGGCTTATTTATAGTTCTTCTATACCTACAAGACATATATGTCAGTAGTGATTAGTTAGTACGTATTAAGAAAAAAAAAAAACGGCAGGAGGGCACAGCAACCTTTTTCTTACTTCCTTATTTGATCGCAGTTGTTGTTTGCTCGATTTGGAAACTACCAGCGTGTCTTTCGTGACATGGGGATGGGATTGTGCGAAGATGTGGTTGTTATTTACTCTCTTCCTGTCTTCCGGAGTTAAAAATACTATAGTATATACAGGGTGCGGCATAAGTCAGTTTACCAAGAATAATGGAATCACCTTGTGAAGAATAATATTTATCATTTACTACAGAAATTATTCAGTGTCCTCCATCATATTCAACACACGTTGCATCTCTGAACCACTGAACAACAAACAGCGCAGCACAGTTCTTTATTATTCAACGTATCGAACTCTTGGCGTATCAAAGTCATCGTGTGATCGAAGTCCCGAGATTTCTGG